>CAUYPK010025953.1:0-20076 GCA_963574355.1 Loris lydekkerianus | reverse complement strand
TGCTCATGTCTGTTAGAGTTTCTCTTATAAATTGAGGTACATTCTTGATGGGTGCATGAATATTAATAATTGAAATCTCATCATAGTGAGTATTACCTTTAACAAATATGAAGTGTTCATTCTTATCCTTCCTTATTTTAGCTGGTTTAAAGCCTATTGGGTCTGCGAATAGGATTGCAATGCCTGATTGTTTCTGCTTTCCATTTGCCTGGAGTATAGATGACCATCACTTCACCTGAGTCTATATTTGTCTTTTAATGTAAGATGAGATTCTTGTATGCAGCAGATATCTGGCTTGAGTTTTTGTATCCAGTCAGCTAACCTGTGCCTCTTTAGAGGACAATTTAAACCATTCACATTAATTGAGAATATTGACAAGCCTTTTGAGAGTCCAGTGGACATTTTTAATCCTTTTGCGACTGTGGAAATTGGAATTTGATCAAAATTTTCTAGGTGAGTTTACTTTTGTGGTAGAGTGTTACACTGGTCTTTATAAAGGATAGGTCTGAGAATATCCTGTAGAGCTGGTTTAATTATGGTAAATTTCTTCAATATGTGAATGTCATTAAAGTATTTAGTTTCTCCATTATAAATGAAACTCAGTTTAGCTGGGTACAGGATCCTGGGTTGAAAGTAATTTTGTTTTAGGAGATTAAAAGTTGATGACCATCTCTTCTACCTTGAAAGGTTTCAGCTGAGAGATCTGCAATTATTCTAATATTCTTCCCCTTGTAGGTGATGGTTTTCTTTTATCTGACTGCTTTCAGAATTTTCTCCTTCATATTAACTTTAGTGAAATTTATTGATGAGTCTGGGGGATGTCTTATTTGGGTCGAATCTGACTGGAGTTCTGTCTGCTGTCTGAATTTCAGAATCTCTTGGAATGTCTGGAAAGTTCTCCATAATCTTACGAAGAAGAGATTCTGTCCCTTGTGAAGCTGCTTCGTCACTTTTGGGGATCCCTATAAGACGAATATTGGTTTTCTTCAAATTATCACAGAGCTCTCTGAGAGAGTGATCTGTTTTTGCCCTCCATTTCTCTTCCTCTTTGAGAGTTTGGGAGCATTTGAAAGCTTTGTCTTCAATGTCAGAAATCCTTTCTTCTGCTTGCTCTATTCTGTTACTGAAGGATTCTACTGTGTTTCTCAAATCTTTGAGGGATGCAACTTCTTGTCTCAATGTGTCAAAATCTTTGGTCATTTGGTCTTTGAATTTGTTGAATTCTTGAGATATCTTTTGGATTACTGTTTGGAATTCTAATTTGATCTTTTTAGCTATCCAGATCCTGAATTCAATTTCTGACATCTCAGCTATTTGTGCATGAAGTCTTGTGCTGTTTCTGCCCCATTGATCCTTGGGGGAGTTGATCTACTCTGATTATTCATATTGCCAGAGTTTTTCTGTTGATTTCACCACATGATTGTTTTTCACCATTGTCTCTGGCAGTCCTCAGAGTTTGGGAGGTATCCCTCCAAGATTAGACCCCAGTGGGATTATTGTTGCTGGATCTTTGTAGAGAGAGACCCTGTGTAGCTCCTCTGGGGCTGCCCCAGCCAGCGAGTTCTGGTTGTGGGAGTAGCTCTGGTGTGTGACACACCCAGATCCAGCAACAGGGTGGGTAGTGGTGCACACTGCTCTGGGGGTGCCTGGCACCCAGTGACTTTGGCTCTAGCCCAAGGCTCCAGCAGTCTTTGGCCAAGAGAAGGGCCTCATGCAGTGGCAGGGAGGGCTCCAGAGGGCACGCGGCTACTGGAGTCCCTGGCCAGATGAGTGAGCTGGTGTGGAGGCAAGGAGGGTATAGGAGTAAGGACGTCGGGTTGCATGGCTCCCGCAGTTCCTGGTCAGGGTGCGCAGAGGCATGGTGGGTGTGGGTCATAGCAAAGCTCTTACAGAGGTCTGGGCGGGCACAGCACAGCCACGTGACAGATCACGGTCACGGCACAGCCAAAAAAACATTTCTTAATTACTGCCTCCTGAGTGGGGAAAAAGAGCTTCGGCCGGCTGCCTCGAGGGAAGCGTCTTGCACTGAGAAGTTTCTTAATGAAAAGTATTTTCCCAAAAATTATCTTTCTCTCTCTTCTCATTTATTCAATCAAACAAATGTTCAGTTAAATTAAAGAGGCTTATTAAATATCAAAAATTCAGTGTCCTTACTCTTTGTAGAAGCAGAAAATTCATGGAAAACCTTTATTTTATCATTTATAATTTTGTTTATGAGTTTGTTACATACACCAATGAATGGTAAATTTAAGAGAAGCCCTATGGAGACTAAGGAAATGTTTAATACACATGAATATAAACAAGAGTTACAGCATTCAAGGATAACATAACCTTCTCTGATTAGAACCCATCCTGTTAATTGCATTTTTCCTTTGCTTAAATGACGGTAAGACTAGTGTTCATTACATGCTAAGCTGCGCTAAAAAAGAGACTTTCCCCCCCTTTTTTTTTCCTTTTTAATAACAAGAGAGGAAAAAGGGAGATGAAAGGAGGGGATGAGAAAGGAAAAGCAAAAGTGAGAGAGAGTGCTACTCTTTCTGGTTGGAATAATGCAAATACAAGTATATTAACATTTATTTCAGGAATGGAAGAAGTTCAAGAGATGAAAGAAAAAATCACAGAAAATGTCAATTGTCATAATGCAAAGTAGGCAATTTCTTATACTTAGAATTATTATGCTGGCAATAATTCATATTACAATTTTTGGAGTATTGGTATATATTAAAATAGGAAAACAACCTATTGCAACTAATATTGGAACTAATACTTGTAATTTTTCAGTATAAACATTTATTAGCATTTATATTGAAGAAATATACAACCTGAAATTTACAGGGGCTAAAAATCATTTAATTAATTTTAGTTTTAACAGGACAACAATGTAATGATTAATAACCCAAATTATTATAAAATATCAGGATGGTGTTTAAAAGGAATGTTCAATGACTTTTCGCTTCTATTTTTGTATCAACTTCTTTTATGTTAATATACTTGCCTTAATTTACTTTTTTTTTCCTCAAAATGGATATATGCTATAAAGTGTATGTGGCTTACAGGTGTCAGTAAGAATTACTTTTCATCATGGGTGAGCGTTTTCTACTTACAGACGTATCTATAAATGTGTATTTTCCCAAGCCAGCTGTATGGTCTGATTGCAAACATATTTTAATATTTCAAATTTCTTGTCAATATTGGCATATAGTAAACGTAAGCAATAGAATGAACATGAATTTGAACAACTTTCTCATCTATGATCTAGTGATACCTCTGTGATATCAGCAGAGCACTTTGGTAAAACAAGGCATGCAAAGTTTAATTAAAGGTTCTTAAAAAAATTCCCTCATAAATGCATTTGATATAAATGTATATGTACATAATCTCCAGTAATTTTAAAGTATATTTCCATTTACATCCCCAAATGTATATGTCCACATTTATACATATTCACATATACATGTATGTATATATACATGTATATACACACACACATACATATTGATTAAAGTAATGCGTAGAAATGGTATAACATGAAAAGTGAACATCTAAAAAAACTATTTTGGACAGGTGTGGTGGCTCACACCCATAATCCTGGCACTCTGGGTGGCTAGGAGGATCTCTTGAGCTCAGGTGTTCAAGATCAGCCTCACCAAAGTGACAGCCATGTTTACTAAAAACAGAAAAGTTTAGCTGGGCATTGTAGCAGGCACCTGTAGTCCCAACAATTACTTGGGAGGCTGAGTCAGGAAGATCACTTGAAGCCGGGAGTTTGAGGTTGCTGTAAACTAGCCTGGACAGCAGAAGAGTGAGATACTTCCCCCTCAAAAATAAAAAATAAGTACAAAGACCATTTTAAAAATAAATATATAAAGTCTTTCTGATATTCTCTTTCCATGTCTTTTAGAATATACCGCTTAACGTATTGCGTAGTACTAGAAACCACTACTTTAGCTCAGTAATTCACAACATAGAGATGAGGGAGGTGAGTTAATGTTAGGAGAATATAAGTTTAAAAATAGCTGTTCTTGAAGAAGAAAATGTCAAAGTCAGAATCCTATAGATTTTTCTTCTCATATGCCTGTACGAGTCCTATCGTCCGCAATTTTTTTCAAGGAATGAGAACTTTACCATGCAAGTTTTCACACCATATTAAAGAAGCTGGTCAAAAACGTTTAAATATAAAACATAGTCAATAGGGAAGAAGCAGAAAAATGTTGATAATTATTCTATTAAATAGAACAAAAGAAGGTAGCCTCAAGTGGGGAGCAATAAACCAACTGTAACTCTAAGAGAAACCAAAGCAGAATTTTTTTTTTTTTTTTTTACAGTTTTTGGCCAGGGCTGGGTTTAAACCCGCCACCTCCTGTATATGGGACCTGTGCCCTACTCCCACAGGCACCGCCCCTGGCAGAAAATATTTTTATCCACCTAGAGAAAAAATATATAACAAGGCTGAACAGAGCATCAGGAAGTGTATGTGTGATGGGAAGGAGAAATTGAAAATTGAAAGGAAAATACAATGAAATTGAAAGTAAAAATCTAAGAGGTGGGGGCAAGGCTAATTATGCCCTCAAAATCAAATAATTACATTTATACTTTTAAATATTTTTATAGTGTAAGGCAAATTCCAGTTAAAAATGTTGTATTATGATCTACTGTGTAAAGATTACTTTAAAGAGCTGCCTGTGACTATTAATGACATTTAAAAATACTGTTTAAAAAATCTGTTTTCCAATCTTTACTTTTTGAAAATATTGCCATTGTGCTCTAAAATGTTTGAACAAAAAGAAGTCGAATAATGGCACATATTATCTTCATGACTATAAAGGGATTTTTTCAATATCCTTCTAAATAATCTATTAATTAATTAGAACAGAAGCATTGTTTCTGTTCTATATATCCCTATATATTCTGAAGCATCTTAGTGACACTGAGGATGTTGCAATAGGAAATACTTTAGGAAAAATGTTAAGATGTTGAAATGTCTTGGCCACTTTCATAATCATACACGTAAGATAAAGGCAAGAACAGAGGATGAGAGCTTTACCTTAGTGTGGGTAGGATCTGTGGTCAAGACTAATGAAGTTTGGTGTCTTGATCCTGCAAAATTGTGACGTCAGAGTTGCCTTAACCAATTTTTAGAAATTGGCGGGAGTCCTGGATGGATATATTGGACATATTTTGCTTTTTCTTTCATTTTACTTTTTTTCCAAAGAAATGTGCTTTAATTAACATCTGTTTAGGTGACTTCCTGGGGGTACGAGATCACATTCATGCTTGCTTCCTAAATGACCTGCCTATATATTATATATACACAGAATCAACACACTTTTAAGTGGGACAATATTCCCTTTATTTCCTCTTCCTGTCTGAGTCTTGGAGTGCTTTAATTTGAAAACAGTGATGGTAGTTCAGGTCTAAACTCCCACAGGGAACATTTTGTATTTCATAGTGTGCCTTCAGGAGAAATAACAATCGTGACAAGAATTTTGAGCTAGAAATAAAAGAAAAATGGTGAAGACACTTGTGATGTCAGCACTTGAAGAGCTCTGAAATAGAGTTGATTACCCTAAATAACCTTGGTTAGGAGCAGTGCTACATTCACAAGGAAGAAAAGAAATTTTCCACGTAGCTTAGGAATTTGCTTTGGAGACTGAGTTGTAGAATTCATTCCAGAATAGAATAAATAAAATAAAAAAAGGTATACAGTTATGATTTAATAAAAATTAGGTTAAAAAAAGAAATTAAAATTAGTGCTTAATTCTTGATGGAAAATCTTGTTAACAGATTTTTCTTAGTTGAAGAGAATATCTTAATGGTTGTGCAATGCATTGGAAGACCAAGAGATATTTTGGGACTTAAAGAAGAAACTTAAACTCTTACAGATATGAAATTAATCAATGTGTAAGACTTCGTGCATGGTGGATAAAAAGGAGCAATTTTGTGGATATTTAAGAATGACATGGGGGCACAAAGTAAGATGGTAAGAGACAATGGGTAAGAAAGATATAGGAACACACAGCTGCTTAAAAGGCTTCACAGAGAGATCTTTTAGGTACATACGTAATACTCCATTTGAAGTTTGAGCCTATACCACATAGTGCTTTAATCCTCTGGAGTTATTCCAAACAGGAATCCCAGACAAGATTTAATTTCTTGATAAAATAAAGAAGAAGAAAGGGAAGAAGAAGAGAGGAAAAACTATTTGGGAACTTAATGCATGTTTTTAAAAAGAAAGTATAACCAAAATGAAGATGTAGAATTCCTTAAAAAAAAAAAAAAATGGAGCATAAACATGTCTGGAAAAAAACATTCTTTTCTGAGAATTCCCACACATAAGGGAAGAGTTGCTTTCTACCACTACCAAGATTTTTGAAAATTTGAAAATTTTCTGTTTAAAACTATTACTTTTTTAGGACCATATATATGCTTTGTGCTGGTTGAAATATTACCTCTTTTGTAGTATTATTTATCAGCATTAATCATGTTCTGTTTACTTCAATAAGACTCCTAGGCATAAAATGTTTACTTGTGGTGAAATGAAAATAAAAACAATAACTTTAAAAATGAATACTCAATGCTTTACAAGTACATTAATCCAAGTTTAAAGATTTATGTTACATCTAGAGATATTCAAATGTATCATAAGTGACATCATTAATATCTTTTTTTTTTTTTTTTGAGACATAGTCTCACTGTCTTTCTTGGTAGAGTGCTGTGGGGTCACAGCTCACAGCAACCTCAAACTCCTGGGCTTAAGTGATTCTCCTGCCTCAGTCTCCCAAGTAGCTGGGACTACAGGCTGGAACCCTCCACCTCTGGTGTATGTGGCTAGTGACTAGCCACTGAGCTACAGGTGCCAAGCCAATTAATAGCATTTTATTTGAGAATAATGAGTTGTAATTTTGGTAGAAGTCACTACAAAAGTTTTGAGATAGACTGTTGCAGTCCATTATTTCACTTCCAAGAAACACAATTGACAGTGTCCTTTATGATCTACCTGTGCAGAATTCAACTTGCTCAGCTTGTCTGTGCTGTTGAGAGGACTTCATTTATTTCTATGCATGTGTATTTCACATTTCTTAAATTCGTGCATCTCAAAACTTTCCTAATGACTCATGTACTGTCATTAATATGTTTACATGAATTTTCTAGAAAAGCTTACTGCTATCATATACAATGAGAATACTGTGCAGTTCATGAGATATAATACACTGGTTAAAACATAATCTTTCTTAAAAGTTAAGTTCTTCTATAAAATCAAGTCACAATTTTTATTAGAATAATGTAACAATGCCCAGTGCAAAATGCTTTTATCTTTAATCTGCATGATTAGTGAGATCAAAGGAAAAATAATCCTTTAGGTTTTGTGAAATACTCTTATATGACTTCTGACAATGCGAAATTTAATTCTACATTTAACACCTCTTTCCTTCTCCCTCTCTCTCACACACAATGCTGTATGAGAAGAATAATATAGCGCAGAAAGAAAAGTGATGGAAACTATTGGAATGAAAATTACAACTTTTCATTAATTTTGCAGAATGGAGATAGATGGGATTTGGGTATGTGTTGGTATTACTGAAGGTTCAGCCATGAAGCAGAAGTCACACTAGTTACTTAGAGCAAGTGAGTTAATAGAGAAAAGTAACAGCTTAACATTGGTTAGAAAATTGGAGAAGCTAAATTCAGGGATTTTGCGGGGATTGGAAGAGTAATGTTTGCATGGAGTCTTCCCCTCGCGTTTGTTGCCTGGAATTCCCATGCAGTCCTAGTAGAATCCTTAAGGCTCTGAGCATAATCTCTTGTTGGCCATAAAACTCATGCCCTTGCCTCAGGTCCTTGGAAAAATAACGGCTTCTTTTATTTTTGCAATATTTTGTGACTATTTCCCCACAATTATAATTAATCATAATCCTATTAGCAAGAAATTCTGGGTGATAAATATAACTATTTTTATTCTGATAGTAGAAGATATTGAATATCAGCAAATAACACCTGGCAATGGTGTAAAACAGTACTGACTGAAAAATTTGTGGTGAATTTTGATGTATCTAATTTATTCTAATTAAGTGTCTAAGGGAAGAGACAGTTTTCCAAATTAAAATAATCATTTTAAAGAGTTTATTCCTTGAGTAGGAAATACACATACAATCACACTCATATGATCTTAGTTCATTTTATAAAACAAACCAAGTTACTATCTTTTATGGCGTCCGTGAATTTTTAATGAAAGATATAAATATAAAACATACTCATATTTGCTTTAATTTAAAAAAAATCTGATAAAGGAAATAGAAGAAATCAGTAAATGATGCTCACTTGCTTTGCTGAGATGTGTGGCGTGAGGGGGTTCAACCATTAATGGAGGAAAATTTGAGGATATTTACACAGGTTTTCAAAATTTTTGAAAAAAATTTAAAACTGATTCTTTTTTTTTAAATGATGCAATGCTTTATTTGATTTTCAAAACTAAATCACAAAAATAAGGAAATATATTGCAACTTAATTAAAGGAAACTAAACTAATACAAATCCGAGGATTGAATGTATACTATGAGATTTAGAAAATATCACAACTTTTATGGTGACAACTCTAAATACCAATTTGGTGACTCTTTGAAAAAGCAAGAACTAATTCTTCTGGATACATTAGCAAAAATATCAAATGAGAGAAATATTTGTGTAAGTCATATGCTCCATAGGTTTAAAAAATTATCTGCAGCAAAATGTTCACAGGTTTTGCATCTTATGAAACTTAAAAACAAAGTAAATTTACAGAGTTTCACAGGGGGTGAGTACATAAATAGAGATATAATTCTATTAAAATCCACAAAGGATTATCTTAGTTGGTATTTAATTGTACCTTATGGAAAACTTAAATTTCCGTAACATCGCTTCAAAATGTCATTTTATGTGAGCACACACACAAAACCACAAACACAGAATGTCTGATATTATTTTGAAAGCTGCAATATAATTTTTAGAATAAGAAAGAATAGGATGAATTTCAAAACCTCCTCATGTATTCCAAATAACAATTCTGTTGACAGAATATCATGGCTGTTTTATAGGTACATTATAACTTTTTTATTGTTTCAGGTTAATTGAGGGTACAGTCAATTAGGTTTCACTGTTTGCGTTTGTTAGGGAAAGTCCTTCTTATAATTGTGTCCCACCCCCAGAAGGTGTGCCATATACCTTAATGGTGTGCCTCTTAAGTGGGAGTACACCCCTGGCCCTCTGTCCTCCCCTCTCTCAGCTCTCTCAATCCCCTGCCTCCCTTATTGAATTTCTCATTCAAACAATTAACCTTTCTAAAAGTGTGATTTATGTAATTTCTTCCTGATACAAACATTCACAAGTACAACCTGTACATACAAATTCTTAACTCTTCTACTTAGAGTATAGTTTTAAAGAGGCAGCATCAGCAATATCTGACTATTGTTAGAAAGGTGAAATTTATTCTCCGTCCTGGACTTAGTGAGTCCAAATTTGACAGTTGGGACTCAGGAATCTGTATTTAATTAGAACTACATGTGAAACTTACCCATGTTGATCTAGAAGAAAGATTTTCACACATTAAGGGACAAATATCCCTCTTTATGGTTGACATCAATTTATATCTTTCTCAGTAATACCTTCCCACATAATGCAAAATATTATCAAACTTTGGGCTGTTCACTAAGTTAATAGAGTCAAGGTAATGCCAAGCTATCATTTTAACTTTTATTTGTACCATTACTACTGAGGTTATATATCTTTAAAAGGCCTCATATTTATTCTATGTACAATAACAGTTATGTACTTGTCCTTCATATGAATGGCATTGTACATTATGCACATTTATATTATATTTTTTGGGGGGAATCATCTATATTGTTGTGTCTGGTTGCAGATCATTAAATCTCATTTATCTAAGCTAGGTATGCATTAACGTGAAAGTATCAATATCTATTTATCAATTCAACTGATGAATGGTTCTAGGCATTTTGAAACCTGGGATTATTATAAATAGTGTAGCTGACATATCATATCATGCATCTTTTGGTAAATATATGAATGCAGTTCTTTTGGGTATATATCTTAGACTAAAACTGTTGAATCATTCAGTATACATTCTGCCAAATTTCATAGATATTTTCAAATAATACTTTAAAGTGTTTCTTCAAGATGACTTTCACATCAGTAGTGGATGGTATTTTGCAATTCTCTACATTCTTGACAACACTTGGTGTGTCAGCCTTTTTAATTTTAGCCATTCATGTGGTGTGTACTGGTGTCTTATGGTAAGTTTAATTGCAGTTTCCTATGACTAATACGGTTGAGCTCCTTTTCATGTTTAATTTTAATATTCTTTTTAATAAAGTATCCCTTCTCCAGGGGAAGCCCACAAACAATGGCTGGGTAATATAGAATATAAAAACATTATCTCAAATTGGAAACAACTCTGAGGGGATATTTCAGCTCCATACCTCTCTGTGAAATTGAATAAGGCATATAATGCAATTGCTTCCTAGTTCAATTTCGACTTGTGACCAATCCTGATCCTCTTCATCTCTTGTTGTCGCCCTTAAGAGCACTTCCCAGAAACTTCCTGCATAAAGTTATGATCTCAGCATCTATTTTCCAAGACTACTATTACCAGTCAGTAGTAGTATTGTACCTGGAATGATCCTAAGAAACAAACTTTAAATATCTTTCCTTAGACCCTGGTAACCATCAGTCTTGAGCAGGAAGATAAAGAAAGGGATGGTTAACGTTCGCAAAAAATATAGTTAGAACAAGCAATATTTGAGAACACCACAAAGTAACTACAATCAACAATAAGTTATATTGTACTTTAAAATAACTAAAAGAGTGGAATTAGACTGTTTCTAATACAAAACAATGGTAGATGACTAAGGTGACAGATACCCCAGTCATCCTGATTTGATTAATTCATATTTCATGCCTGTATCACATCACAGCATCACATGTATCTTATAAAGATATACAACTATTATGTACCCATAATAAAGGGAAGGAAGTTCTTTTTATCAAAAAGAAAGCGGCATTGGAATGTTGTCACAGTAAAATCCATAATTACAAATATGTGGAATTACTCTAAGTGCACGTCAATTCAAAAGTGGAAAAAGATAATGTGATACACACAAACACACAAACACAAACCAGGAAGTTCTACTCAGCCACGAGGGGGCCTAAAATGATGTCATTTCAGCAACTTGGATGAAACTGGAGACCATTATCTTAAGTGAAGTATCTCAGGAATGAAAAATCAAATACCATATGTTCTCACTAATAAGTGGGACCTAATAGATGGATAAACACAGCCACGGACTAATATAAAGGATATGAGAAGCCAAACATGTGGAAAGTGGGAGTGTGGGAGTGGAATAAAAGCTTACTCATTGAGGAACAAATGCTGCTTTTGGTGTTGGGCACACCATCAGCCTTGGTGGTGTTGGGCACACCATCAGCCTTGACATAAGTGTTATACAAGATGCCAATGTAATAAAACCCTTGTATTTCCATAACTACTATATTTAATAAAAATTATTATACAAATAACAATTAAAATGAAAACTGTAAAAATCATTTTTAGATTTTAGTGCAGGATCACTATTGAGTCAGGATCACATCACTTGTGCTGCCAGAGTAATGGCAGCACCAAGAAAGATGTGATGGTGATGGCAAAGTTGTTAAAACTCTCACTAGGATTGAACAACTAAGGTAAAATAGAATGGACTGGTAGGACTGGAACCATATCTCAGCATTTTTAAGGTAGTATGAATATAATGACCTTTGAATTGTGTAACTAATGCTTATCATTGTAACATTGGATAAAACCAGTGGGAGTCTGAGGGAGATTACTCACCAGTTTAAGAAGTGTGAAAATTAGAGACACACCTTAGAATCAGATAAAACACACACACACACACACACACACACACACAGACACACACCCAAACTCTTCTCTATTGTAGTTAGATAGCAGATAACATTAAGGATCTGACCCAAGACTTAATTATTAGGGTATATGAGAACCACAGAAGTTTATATTCTCTACTCATAAATTTCCTGGGCCAAGCTCTGGTTTGGATTGGGAAGAGTGGGATCTTCAGATAAGGGATAGAGAAATAGGTAACAGTGCATTGAATACTTTTGAAACCTTGTATTTTTCTATATCCCTTGAGCCTGCACATTTCTCTCATTTTTATTGATTGCCTTCCATGTTGGCAGATTTTACAAAAAATTCATCCATGCAAGAAAGACAACATACAGTCTCCTAAAAACTGAGTCTACATATCTACATTCCCACCTTTTGGCTTTAACTACATCCTAACTACATCCAGGTCACAACATAACATTTACACATCTGTAGAAGTTCTCTACTTGCTAAAAGAAGAGAGGGAAGCACAAGTTTTGAAATATCTGCAGGACTGACCACCATGCTATGGCAGAAGCCAAAAGATGGTGCCTGGTGGTTGAAGATACACGATATGATTTTAATTTGAGACATGTTTTGTGATGATCAGTCTTGGAGAATGTACCATGTGCTAAGGAGTAGAATGTATTATGTTCAGTAGCATGGAGGTAAGATGTCTGTGAGGTCCATTTGTTCTAGGGTTGGATTTAAGTCCAGTGTTTGTTAATTTACTTTTTTGTTTTGGTGATTCATCCAGCTCTGACATTGGGAGGTTGAAGGCCCTGGAAATTATGATGCTTCTAGTTCTTTTCTTAATTAACTATCCCTAGTAGAATTTTTTATGTATCTGGGAGCTCCTATATTTGGTGTATGTATATTTAGGAATGTTATGTCTTCTTGTTGAATTGCTCTCTTTAGCATTATATAATGTCCATCTTTGTATTTCTTTACTATTGTTGGCTGATATGAGAATGGTTACCTGTCAATGAGGATGAACACTGAGGATGAACATTGAGGTTACTTGTCAATGAGGATGAACTATGAAATTGAATCAGAGAGCACTTATCAGTATAGAAATACTTGCCTGTGCCCCTCATTTTATACCCTGGCAACATCCTTATTAAAGTGTTGTGATAGTAATTTTAGTGGGCCACAGTGTCATCTATTTGATTCAACATTATTCTGGGCATGTCTTTGAGAGTGTTTCTGAATAAGTCTAACACTTGAATTGATAAGTGGAGTAAAGCTGGATGCCCTCCCAAACATGGGCCTCCTTCAGTCTGTTAAAGACCTGAATAGAAAAAAGGTGGTGAGAAAAAGTTAATTTGTTCTCTCTCTCTGGTTACTTTTGAGCTGGAATGTTGGTCTTCTTTTGAACTGGGACTCAGAATTAGACTGGAAATTATGCCATTTCCTCTCCTGGTTCTCAAGCCTTTGAACTTGGATTGTGACTATATCATCAGCTCTTGGGTCTCCAGTTTGCTGAGGGTAGATCTTGAGTCTTCTCAGTTTCTATAAACATGTGAATATTTTGGATATGCTTTATCAGCAACTTATAAGACCTGAAGTCCTGGGTGACTGTGTACATTATACTTTTAAAAATTTTTGGACAATTTAACAACTAGAATAAGATCTGATGTCTTTTTCTAATTTTGATAGACAAAGGGAACAGCTTAAGAACCACAACCTCTTTCTGTTACTTCTCTGAAGGACAAAGATGAAAGGAAATCTTCCCAATATGAAGAAGGGGAGTTAAAGGTTAAAGGTGGATTTTTGACTATGAAGTGTCAGTACCCCTAACCCTTATGTTGTTCAGGGGTCACTTTATATATATCCTATCAGTTATGTTTCCCTGGAGAACACTAAGTGTTAATGTATTGCTAGGATATCTTTTGAGCAGGCTGGAAAATTAATGGTCCATACTAAATGAAAAAGAGAGAGGAGAAAAGAATGAGGAAGCACGGAAGGAAGGAGTGAAGGAATAAAGATGGCACATGGTAGAAAAAGTAGAAATTCCAGGACTGTATATCAGAGAACATAGGAAGAGATCAAAAGGTTTAGAGCATTGGTTATATTAGTGTTAATACATTTCTTAAGGCTGAAAAAAATCACCGCTGTAAAATTTTCAATGGTGGGGCATAGAGGACTGTCTATGTAGCAAAGAGATAAGAAATTACAAAGGGGGCCACCAGGTGCAGTGAGAATCACAGTGGCAACTACTTTGTGTAGGCCAGGTTTGATGACCAGAGCTACCATTACATAATTGGACTTTCTTTTAGTAACAGGGATAATAGGATCCTGAAATAATAGAGGTCAAAACATGGTGCTCAATTATCCAAAACTGTGAGGGAACAATTATCATAATGAGTTTCAAGTTCACAGTAGCCACCAGAGGGGCAGGACTTGCAGAGAATTATGAAGCTGGTTCAGAGAAATGATCAAGTTAGGCAAAGAAAAGTTTGGCAACCAGGAGGGCTATTGTTTTATTTATAAAATAGAAAGACGTCAAGTCTGACTGATCAGTCAGCACATTATTAAAGTTATTATCCCATGCCTATTTTCTGAAGATTAGCCACTTTCTGCACCTGTAAGGCTTTGACTGAAAAAGGGAGCTGATTTACACACAAAAAAACCTATCTATGGTTAGGTAGGTCCAATTTTTCAAATGCTATTTATTCTGGGAACTATACCTGGCTGAATTGGATTACTTATCTAAGGATTTCTGTAGACAGGGTTGAGTTGACATTGATACCAAGGGGCCTCAACTATCATCTTGCCCTTCACCTCCAGGCAGGGTGGGAACACATATACGACATGGAGACCAAGAGCCTTGGCACCTTTCACAGACCCACACAGAGGCCATTTCTCTGGTCTGTAATGTAAAATTAGAATGTACATATTTCTTAATTTGCAAAAATCTCATATTATCCTTGGCAGATGGCATAAAAGCTGTCGTGAAGAAAGCCACATGGAAGCTTCTGATTTTGATCTCCATCCTGGCCAAGATAATAAATTAAGTAAGATATCATAAGCCAGGGGTGTGGCAGAGAACAGTGCCACTCTTGAGTGTCACGGGCATGGTTGATGCATCATAACCCCATTTATTTCAGCGGTTCATAACTATAAAATCTAGAGGAATCGTACCATATAAAGTTTATGTCACATAATCAGTCTAGAAGTATCCTCTATTGGAGCTTTCCTTGATAGATGTAGCACATGTGATGAGCAGATTATTAATAGTTTCAGTACATGGTACTCAACCATTGATCTTTAATTTGCATTTCTCTACCTGTTAGGAAGAAAGACCAGAAAAATTTCACTTTTATTTAGGACTATGTTAGACAGAGTCCTTCGAAATGACAGATATCTCACAGTAATTTGAACAGAAAATTTTACTATAAACTTTTATATAATAGTTTTAGTATAGTTTATTATATATTATAGTTTTATAATAAGCTATTAAATTATATGAAAATTTTATTCCATAAACTATAATATTAGCTTCCTAATGCTTCAGTGATGCTCCCACAAACTTATTGTCATAAACAATAGAAATTTATTCTGTTAAATATCCAGAGGCCAGAAGCCTGGAGTCAGTCTCATTGTGTTAAAGCCAGCGGGTGGCAGGGGGCTGGAGAGGGCCACTGCTTCCTTGCCCTTTCAGCTTCTGGTGGCTGTAACATTCTTTGACTTGTGTGTACATCACTACAACCTCTGCTTCCTTGGTCATGTTGTCTTCTACAGTCAGAACTCCTTCTGTCTCTTAGAAGAAACTTTGACGATGTTTAGGACCCATCTGGATACATCAAGAGATTCTCTCCATGTCAAAATTAATAACTCCACCACACCTGCTAAATCCCTTTTGACATAAAAGGTTACATATTTGCATGTTCTAGGGATTGGATGGGGCTATTTGGTAGGGGGCATCATGCGTCCTGTCATAGCAGAAGATTGAAAGAGTAATGAGGAATTGGCTGGTAAGAGGAAAAGAAAAAGTGCAATGAATACAAGAGCAGCAGCCACGGGCAGCAGCTACATCCCTTAGGGCTGAGACAAAGCCTACAAAACAGACCCCAGGACTCAAGGACAGATCTGCAAAGGGTGCAGCCACAGCTCAGTGAATAGCAAAGACATGTCTACCTAGCCTACAAGCTGTGCTGGTGGCACTCTTCAGAGGATTTCCCATTGTATTGTTCAGAGTAACTTGTCACAGTCAGGTGTACTCATGGTGGCATTTTGCTACACAGTTACCTAAAAAAAGGCCCCAAAGAATCCTCCCACAGAAAGGTGCCCTGCCAGCAGCAATCTGCTCTGTCATCACCCTGGTGGGGTGTACAAAGAGTTGTCACTCATGCCATGTCTGCTGCAATGCTGTCTTCCTGAGACCCTTGCAAATTACATTTTGAAGATGCCACATTTTCCTGGCAGCAGGGAGCTGGGAAAAAATGAAATATTTCCTGATGAAAGGGGCACAACCAAAAAGGGAGAGAAGTCCCATTCTGTATCATGTCCCTGTTGAGGAAATTTCAAAGCAATCAATGAAAGGTGGGCTTCAAGATGACCATCAATAAATTGATGAATGACAAGTCCCTGTCATTTGGAAGGTACTCACCTCAGCTTAGGTGTGTACTTTTTAACATGCTTTTGGGAACAAATACAATAACTTTTTATTTCCACTTAAGGAAATACAGCTACCCTTGTTACCAGGGCAGTTTGCCCTCTCTCTCCGGGTAGAGAACTTCACAGTCCCAGCATCATTGAGGACATTGCAGTGTTTGTTAATCATGCCTCGACTTCATTGCATTCCCACTCAGTGTTCCACTAACTATAGACCAAACGTCTAATAATATGTATATTTTTAAAAGTTGAAACTAAAATGAAATATTTAATCTAGGCAAACACAAAAAGCATGATAAGCAAAAAGAACATATACATGATTACAGACCGTGCTTATGAAATTGGTCACAGACTGTAATTGACATCCGTGACTTCCGCTTCCTTCCATCCTTTTGATGTACCTATATACTCGAGTATATACGGTATATCTTTTCCCTCAGCCAGAACCTCACATGGCAAATCTTTTAGTTAATATAGTGACCTAGACCCACTGAGCCTTCAACTTTCCTTTATTATTATTTTTTTAATTTTTTACTATAGCTTGGCATGAACACTTGGTCATGTTAATACTAAGAGACTCCTCAGAGGTCCCCTGTGTTTCAGAAATAGTCGTCCTTGTTCTCATTGTGTAAAAATAATCCATTTCCGTTCGGTAATTAGGATCAACATCTTTTTCAGCCTGGTGGTTCAGTGGCAGAAGAGGCCCAACATTCTTAGTTCTACCCCTGTCTTCCAATTCCAGGTAACCAATGTTGCACCCCTGTTCAAGGAATTACTAGGGTTAAAGCATTATTAGGTGTTTAGAACTCCAAACTGTCATAGTTCAGTTTTGCTGGTATTGGAAGCAAAAATTCCTTCAGTGTGTTATTGAGTTTACTTATGCATATTTTTATTTATTATGACTTTTTCTTTTTAGACAGAGTCTCACTCTGTTGCCCTGGGTAGGGTGCCGTGGTGTTACAACTCACAGCAACCTCAAACTTCTGTGTGCAAGTGATCCTTTTGCCTCTGTCTCCTGAGTAGCTGGGACTGCAGGTGCCTGCCACCATGCTTAGCTAGTTTTTCTATTTCTAGTAGAGACCAATTTCTTATTCTTACTCAGGCTGGTCTCAAACGCCTGAGCTCAGGCAATCCACCCACCTTGGCCTCCCAGAGTGTTAGGAATACTGTTGTGAGCCGCCATGCCTGGCTATTAATTAAGTTTAATCGTGAGAAGAGTCACTTCAACCATACCTCCCGATTCCTGGACTCGTGTGTTCTGACTGTATTACTGTATAATATGCTCTGATTCAGAACATAGATTCCATAGTGTGATTAGTGAAACAAATCCTCATTCTTTAAGGGTGTTTTTTTTTTTTTTTTTTCCTGAAATGTCAACTGACACAATCTTCAATTAAGTCTTTTAAATAGCCCAGTGGCCAATGGCTTCATTCCTTCCATTATAAAATGAACTCCTTGGTCAGATGATAATGATACGGCAGATATCATGATGGTGAATAATGTTGCACACACAATATAGGTAGAGAAGACAGATGTGTATGTAGAATAAGTGTCAGTTCACAGGAAGAGAAACCTCAGTCCCACCATGATGGCCAACATTGCTTCATAAAATGTTCATGTTGCATAAAGATAATCTACGTGATTATCATCACAACCTGAGTTTGATGGAGAAAACAAACGGATTGAGCAGAAACATGAAATTTTATGTATATCATGCTAGAAAAATGAGTTTTGGAAAAGCAATCTAACTAGAGGGGACAGAATATGCTTAAATTACAGGCATGAGACTCATTATGAGTTTGAAGAACTGTTGGATGTGACTGTCACAGAGGGTCTGTTATAAAAATGACAGGACCCTGGGCAGAAGGCAGAGTGGTATCAGAGTGGACCCATAGATAATAGCAATCCTTCTAATTTGATCCTGTTGGTCGATGGGAAGACACCAAGTAGTTAAAATGATGTTTTTATTTGAGAAAAAAAATTGACACATTTAGATGACCAGGTTATGGACATGATATATGGCTTAAATCCGTCGTTAGTCATAAAGAAAATTTCTGTATATTATTCTTTGGAAGTGTTTACTAGGTCTTGTGTCAGCCATATCTTTTCATAAGTTGGATTCACTTGAAGTAATTCTAAGCATTATTGGAACTCATAGCTAATCACCTCCAAGAATTATGTCACATTGCTAAAATAAACATCAATTTATTAGTTATCTCAGTAAACAGGCACTGCATGTTTGGGTAACATTTAATAGTGTTCATGATCCAGCCTGTTCTTTGATACCTATGATTTATTTCAACGTTTGCATAAACTTTTCTTCTATTCACCAGATGCTCTATCATTACTACCACAATCTCTGCTCTGCGACTCTGAAAAAATCTTGTGATTGTGAAAGTTAAAAAATTGCTTACACTTAATTTTAGTGAAGTTGTATGACATTAGCTCTAAAAATAATGTATAGCCTAGTAGATTGTAAAGTTGATTTATTTTAACTGACCAACTCACATATAATTATTCCTTATAATATGAAGTTTTAAAATATGTGTGTACATTGTGACACGGCTGCCTAAGCTAATTATCACATGCATTACCTCAGACACTTAGTATTTTTATCTCCCTTTTCAGCGATTTTTAAAGAAGACAATACCTTCTTATTTATCGTAGTCAACATATTTTACAGCAGGTAAAATTTATTTCTCCTCCTAAAACTTTATATCCTTTGACCAACATCTTCCTGATCACCAGCCCAGCCCAACCCTCAGTGCCTGGTAATGACTGTTCTATTCTTTGCTTCTGAGAGTTCAACTGTTTTCTTTCCATATATGAGATCACAAGGGGGTGTCTTTCTGTGCCTGAATTCTACTTAACACTTGACATAATGTCTTTAAAGTTCATCCATGTTTTCACAAATAACAGAATTTCCTTCTCTTTAAGGAAGAATAGTATTCCATTGTGTAATATACACATTTTCTTCATTCATTCATCCGTTGTGGACACGTAAATTTATTTCAAATCTTTTGTGCTGTGAATAACACTGCAGTGAACGCAGGAGAGGAGGGGGGTTTTTTGGCAGATGGATTTCATTTTCTTTGGATACATTTACCACATTTTTGAAGAAACTTCATTCTGTTTTCTTGGTTGGCACCACTTATTTGTATTCCCACCAATAGTATTTGTTTTTATCCCCATTTTCACTAACATTTGCTATGATCTTTTTTTTTTTTAATTTATTTTTTTATTATAGATAAAAATATGCACCATAGATGTGGCCCAACCCATTACCCTCCCTCCACCAAAACCTCCCCCCTCCCTTCCCCTTCCTTGGTCCTTTCTCCATAGTCTTGTGGTATAGTTGGGTTATAGCCTTCATGTGAAAGCTATAGTTTAGCTTCATAGTAGGGCTGAGTTCATTGGATACTTTTTCTTCCATTCCTGGGATACTTTGCTAAGGAGAATATGTTCCAGCTCCATCCATGTAAACATGAAAGAGGTAAAGTCTCCATCTTTCTTTAAGGCTGCATAGTATTCCAT
>CAUYPK010025952.1:0-24939 GCA_963574355.1 Loris lydekkerianus | reverse complement strand
GCGCCCTATTGTGGGTGACAAAATAACCCGGTCTCAAAAAAAAAAAAAAAAAAAAAAAAAAAAAAATCAGCTTTCCTGTTTCCTTTTTTTTTTTTTTGAGACAGAGCCTCAAGCTGACGCCCTGGGAGAGTGCTATGGCATCACAGCTCACAGCAACCACCAATTCCTGGGCTCAAGCAATTCTCCTGCCTCTGCCTCCCAAGTAGCTGGGACTACGGGCACCTGCCACAATGCCTGGCTATTTTTTTTTTTTTTGGTTGCAGCCATCATTGTTATTTGGCGGGCCTGGGCTGGATTCAAACCCACCAGCTTGGGTATATGTGGCTGGCGCCTTAGCGCCGCTTGAGCCACAGGTGCCAAGCCAGCTTTCCTATTTTACAATGAAGGACTTTTGGATAATTCAAAAGAGAGCATTTTATATAAGGGAAAGAAACACACCCACTTCCCTGTCATACACAGTGTGGATAGTAACAGAATAATACCCTTCTCCTCCTTAGTGTCTGTGAGCGGGTGAGCACAGGCTGACTTCCTGACAATCTGCTTTCCAGAGGCTGCAGGCAGCCAGAGCCTTTCTTTGGAGCAGGGAAAGGCATCAGGGCTCCAGGATGAAACGTCACTTCTCTGTGGCAGTGAGCTCCCTGGATGACTGACTGGCTCTTGTGTCTCTCTCCCTTCTGCACAAATCTCTTGCCTGTGGGAGTGCCAGTGTAAGGACAATTGTGTGGCCATCAGACCTCCTGCTGGTTGCACTGGGAGCTCCTTTCTGTTCGCATGTCCTGCTTCCTTTCATGGTCAGACAGGAAACTGCTGAGCAGTGGGAGAGTTGCTGGCGTGATAGTACCCTCACCTGATTTACGACATGTACTTTCCCTCTCCTCCCTTCTATGAGCTCCTCCTGCCTCTCATCTGGCCTTGGGAGGTGCACTGTCACTGAGTTGCCTTTGCCACATATGAACGATAGTGGTGCCTGCCATAGTCCTCTGAAGGCTGGGCAGTGCTGGCAGCTTGCAGCCTGGGCCACCCTTGCCCATTTCTTCTCAGCAAAGAGAAGGTGGAATAAGCTCTTCTACGGGGGTTTTAGCTTGAGCATAAAAAGTCACAGCAATGCAAATGCCATAGCCAATGTTCTTGTCACCACAAGATACTGAGACTTGGCTTTACCCAAACAATGCCAGCATGAAATGAAAAGTGGACAGGATTGAGGATAGCCAAACAGAAAGTACTTAAAAAGTGAGATTCCCCAGCCCCTCCAGTTTAAATTTAAATAACTCTTTTGAATATGAAATCAGGGTCATCCCAATTGCACTTTAAAACATAACAAATGCTAATAATATAAAAAGATCTTTATCATTTCTTTCTTTACCAGGATAGTTCATTTAACTTATCTCCACAGTTTGTTTTGAAACATTGAAAGTACTTAACTTATTTAAGATTCTCAGTCATTTTGCATGATTGGTGGCTTCCTCTGTCCATCAAGGAAGCCAGTTTCATGCCAGGGTGGGTCTATCTTGCTAAAAGCTTAAGGGACCTGTGTTAAAATTGCCTCTGACCTGCACAGCAGATCTCTTTAATGATAGCAAGGAGGGAAGAGCAGCCTGGTGCAAACCAGAAGCCAATCATGGAAGTGCCTGCTCTCTGCTACCCTACTGGGCAGGGATGGAACAGTTCAGTGTACCAGTTTATCATCAGACATCGAACCACACATCACTTGATGTAGCACACAGACTACAGGACAGTCATTTGCAATGGACTCCCCAATTCCCATGGCACCAGCTCACCAAAAGATGTAGGTTTAAAACCCCAACATACTTTTAACATTAGGAGAATCCAGTCATTTCTTCAAAGAAATATAATAACATGTGGCAGAAACTGAGCTGTCAACATGAAATTAGCTGTTTATTAGAATTACAGAAAGAGAGTGTCATAATGCCAAAACAATCCCAAGAGTCCTCTTTTGATAGTTGCTAAAGGGACAAGGTCCAATAAAAAAAGAGTAAATCCGAAATGGGCTTTTCATACCCCTCTTTGGTTTAAAAAACCTACATTACTTAAGATTGGTAAGAATATGAACTTGAGAATTAAAAAAAAACTAAGTGAATTCACAAGGGTGAATGAGAGTCCACTGAGCATATGCCTGACAAGAGCCTGCTCCCTGCCTTGACATTCCCAGGACGGGATTGGTCCTCTAGTTAGGAAAAGAAGGTTTGAGTCTGAGGTGGGGCTGGTGGGTGAGGAAAAAGAAGGTTGATGTTTCAAGAAATAGCAGCAAGTTGATTTTGGGGCCTGTGTACATTTGGTAGGCACAGACAGGTGGGTGGGACATTAGGAGAGTGACGGGGCCTAGGCCACACAGACCAGTAAAAAGACCTGCTTTTGGCAAACTGACCACATCCTTCATCAAATCTTTTTTGGAAGCATCTTATACTTCCAGTAAGTAGTACAAGATCTGACAATTAAGTATGCAGCTTATCCTAGAAAAAGTGCTACATACCTCATTGTTGAATAACGTTACAGTCACCTTCAAAGTACTCCCCTTGGGAAGCTATGCACTGATGCCACCACCTAGTTCACCCTTCAAAGCAATTTTGGAACTATTTTCTGGAATGACCATCAGAGCTGTCATCATATTACCCTTGATGTCCTGAATGTAATCAAAATATCTTCCTTTCAATATTTCCTTTATCTTTTGGTAAAGAAAAAGTCATTGGGTGCCAGATAGGTTGAAAAGAGAGGGTATTCTAATATAATTATTTGTTTACAGGCTAAAACTCCCTCACAGACAGTGCTATGTGAGCTGGTGCATTGTTGTGACGCAAGCGCCATGAGTTGTTGGCCAAGATTTCCAGTTAAGATTTTCCTATTTCTCTATCGATGTTTATTTGGTCTGCTATGCTTCTCACACTCAGCCAATGATTTTGACTCACAATTCCATGAATTTTTGCAACGTTATCATCAGTTCTGCTTGTTACTGGCTACCTTGACTTCTCTTCATCAGTGATGCTTTCTCTCACCTCAGAAAAATGTTTAATCCATTTGTACACTGCCATTTTCTTCATGGTATTATTCCCATTAGACTTGGACTAACATATGTCCCTGATTTTACTTCCACTCTTGCCAAGTTTAAAAAGAAATTTACGCCAGGCACAGTGGCTCACGCCTGTAATCCCAGCACTGTGGGAAGCAGGAGAACTGCTTGAACTCAGGAGTTTGAGACCTGTCTGAGTGAGAGTGAGACCCCAACTCATAAAAAAATGAAAAACCCAGCTGGGCATCCCAGAGAGAGCCTGTAATTCCAGTGGCTTCTGGAGACTGAAGCAGCAGGATGCCCACAGCCCGAGTCTGAGGTTGCAGTGAGCTATGACGCTATTGCACTCTGCTCAGGGCACAGGGTGGGACTCTGTCTCAACAACAATAACAACAACCACCACCATCAAAAATAATTTACAAATGTTTGTTTGTTGCTCTAATTCCAGCTCTAGCATTCTCATAATGGCACACAAAACACAACAATAATTAACACCACTTAGCAAGATACTACTGCACATCAACTTGATTGTGAGACACTGACATAGCAAGGTTATGAAACCTTATGAAGTTGTTTGTATAGTGCTGCCAAGGTAAGCACACAGTGGCAAGTGCACGAACTTAATTGCCAGACCTCATACATGCACACTGGGCTTGCTGCCACTCAAAGCTGCTGCTGGGCCTGCCTTGCTGCAGACCCATCTGTCCAAGCCCTAATGTGTCTGCATTAGTGAGGCGACAGATAGGTCTCTGCTGGCCTCAGGTAGGTCCTTCTGCTAATTTAGGACCAAAAGAAAAGAACCTCAAACCTTTGGTGTAAGGCCAGGCCCTGGAGGTCCACACGATAAGGGTTGACTTGGTTCCACTGTTAATCTGAGCCTTTCTACTCATGTGGTGCCACCCTTGGTCCTTTGTCAAAGTCACAAGGTGATGGGTTTGTGCAGTGGAGGGGTATGCATAAAAGAGAACCTGCCTAGTTCAAGAACCACTGATATAGGTCCCCTGAGAGTGAGAAATGACAAAGGCAAGTATGTGGCTTGGTCTGAGACATCAGGGTAGAGGTAGGGAGAGATCAAGGACCACAGGGTGATCATAAGGAAAATATACACTAACTTCCAGTTCTGGCCAGATGGCCTTTCAGTTTCAAATCCTGTCTACAGTTTCAAATCCTGTCTACCCATCATGAGCTGGCTTATAATTTCTGCACTTAACTCTAATAAAAAAATTCTAAAATGGGATTGCTTCACACAGGGCTTGTCAATGGTGAGCTAGGGAATTCTCAAATCTGATTCACTCGCTTCAAGACAAATTACAAATTTAAAAACTGTTGTACACAAAAAATTACAAACCACTCCACATACACTCAATATCTTACATTGTGTGTAAAGTCTGCCCAAGACTCTGGTTAGCCCCTTAATCCCATGTGTGAGGCAAACAAGAAGCAGTTCAACTAAAATCTGAGCTACTGCCAAGACAGGTGTGACCAAGTTTGTAGTTTCAGTCTTACCAAGTTAACTATCTGACAAAGCAAAAATATCAATGGAATATGGAGTCCTAAAATAACATTTATAATGTCCTGGATCCAATCTAAAACCATTCAGTATATGGAGAGTGTTCATCCTTAGGAGAAAATAAATTAATAGTTACCAACCCAGATAACCCAGATACAGTAATTATAAGACAAAGAGTTCAAAGCAACTATATAATTATATACTCAGTTTAAAAATGCTTATAATAAAGACATAGAAAAGCTTAGCAAACAAGCACAAAGCATAATATAAAGAGAACCAAATGGAAATTTTAGAACTAAAACATACAATATCTGAAATAAAAAATTTACTCAATGAACTTAATAATACTCTGAGGATGACAGAAGAAAGAATTAGTGAACTTTGAAATCAGACTAACGCAAATAATCTAATCTAAAAAGAGGGGAAAAAGATAAAGTAAATAAGAATAAGATGTAGGCCTCTGTGGGGGCAATTTCAAAAGGCATGGCCTGTAAGCAACTAGAATCCTACAGGAGAGAACAAGGAGAATGGGACAAAGAATTTCTTTAAAAAAGCAGAAAACTTTCCAAATTTGGTGAAGGACATAAATTTATAGACTTCATGAAGCTCCACAAATTCCAAACATCATAAGGATGAAGAAAATTGGGCAGAAAAGTTGGCTTATGTCTACAATCCTAGTACTCAGGGAGGCTGAGGTGGTAGGATTGTTTGAGCTTAAAGTTTGAGACCAGCCTGAACAAGAATGAGACTTTGTTTCTATTAAAAACAGAAAAATTAGCTGGGTGTTGTGGTAGGTGCCTATAGTCCCAGCTACTTGAGAGGCTGAGGTAGAAGAATTGCTTGAGCCCAGAAGTTTGAAGGTGCTGTGAGCTAGACCCACGGCACTCTAGCTTATGGCAATAGAGGGAGAATTTCTCTCACCTCAACACCCCCCCCAAAAGAAGAAAATCATGTCAAGGATATTAAACAACACACTTCTGAATAATGCTTGGGTCAAAGAAGAAATCATACTATTCTAGTCTGACATGTAAAAAGCTTACAAGTTGTCACTCTCTTCCTTACAAGGAAAAAAATCCCTGAAAATCAACAACTCTTCTTAGATCCATCAGAGAAATAAGAACACAAGGTAAACTGCTGCCCCCAAACTGAAGGGACAGATAGGTAAATACAGGGAATCATAGCTCAGCAGGAACACAGAAGATTCAGTTACAGCCTGCAACTGAAATTATAGTAGTCTCCCCCACCCACAGGTGTTAGGATGCTTCTAAGACCCCCAGTGGATGCCGGAAACCTTGAATGGTACTAAATCCTGCATATTATATTATATTTCCCTATACATACATGCCTATGGTAAAGTTTACATACATGCCTATGGTAAAGTTTAATATTAATATTCATAAATTAGGCACGGTAAGAGATTAATAACAATAAAAAAGAACAATTATAACAATATACCATAATAAAATTTATCTGAATGTGGTCTTCTTCTCTCTCAAAATATCTTACTATACTGTACTCACCTATGTTTGGTTAGCAGTCAGCTGTGGGTAACAGACAAAAGAAAGTGAAACGGCAGATAAAGGAGGACTACTACTGTATAGGCATGTTAAAAGGCAAAAAAACCACAGTCTGAAGAGACAAAGCAAGCCTCAGAACCAGAATCGGATATGGCAGAGGTTTCAAAATGATCAGATTGAAAATTTAAAATGACTATGATTAATCTGCTAAGGGTGATAATGGAAAAAGTGGACAACATACAAGAACAGATAGGTAACACAAGCAGGCAAGATGGAAACTCCAAGAAAGAATACCCAGAAATGCTAGAAGTTGAGAGGAATTCATTCACAAAGTAAATTAAAAAATATTTTGAACCCAAAGATAATAAAGATACCAAAATTCATGAGATTTGGCTATACTCAGGGGAGAAATCTGTAGCTTTAAATGCTTGTGTTAGGAAAGAAAATTGGGGCGGTGCCTGTGGCTCAGTGGGTAGGGCGCCAGCCCCATATACTGAAGGGGGCAGGTTCAAACCTGGCCCCGGCCAAATTGCAGCAAAAAAATAGCTGGGCATTGTGGCGGGCATCTGTAGTCCCAGCTACTTGGGAAGCTGAGGCAAGAGAATCACCTAAGCCAAGGAGTTGGAGGTTGCTGTGAGCTGTGATGCTACAGCACTCTACTGAGGGCAGTAAAGTGAGACTCTGTCTCTATTAAAAAAAAAAAAAAAAAAAAAAAAGTGATGTAAAAATCACTGACCAACAATTATACCTCAAAGAGCTTAAAAAAGAACCAAGCAAACCCAAGGTAAGCAGAAGTTATAGAATAATAACGGTAAGACCAGATATCAGTCAAATAGACAATGAACAAGTAATGATAAAAATTAACAAGGCCTTGGTGGCATCCATAGCTCAGTGGGTAGGGTGCCGGCCACATATACCCAGGCTGACGGGTTTGAACCTGGGCCAGGCCAGCCAAACAACAATGACAACTACAACAAAAATATAGCTGGGCACTGTGGTGGGCACCTGTAGTCCTGGCTACTTGGGAGGCTGAGGCAAGAGAATTGCTTAAGCCTAAGAATTTGAGATTGCTGTGAGCTGTGATGCCACAGCATTCTACCAAAGGCAACATAGTGAAACTCTGTCTCAAAAATAAAATAAAATAAAATAAAAAATTTACAAGGCCAAGTAACGTTCTTTAAAATGTCAACAAATTTGATAACCTCTTAGCTAGAGGAATCTAGTAAGGAAAAGACAAAACAAATGCCAAGAATAAAAGAATTGTACTACAGATCCTACAAACCTTAAAAGAGAATGTTATGAACTATGTACTAACAGAGTGGACCTCTTAGATCAGCAGTCCCCATAAAGCAGTCCTTTATGACAATTTTTCCATGAACTGGGAATGGGGGATGGTTTTGGGATGATGCAAGTACATTCCATCTCCACCTCAGATAGTCAGGCATGAGATTCTCATAAGGAGTGTACAACCTAGATCTCCTGCATGCACAGTTTATGGTAGGGTTCCTGCTTCTATGAGAAGCTAATGCCTGTATATCAGTTTGGAGAGAATTGTAACCTTTACAATGCTGAGATTTCCAACCCATAAACACACTATGTCCATTTGTTTACATCTTCTGATTTCTTTTAATGAGTGTTTTATAGTTTTTGTCATGTAAGTTCTATGTTTTGTTGAAACTCACCTCATATTCTTTTTTTCAAGCAACTGTTAATGGTATTACATTTTAAATTTGTTTCCATGTGTTCATTACTAGTATAAATAAATAAAGGCTGGGTGTGGTAGCTCACACTTGTAATCCTAGCATTCTTGGAGGCAGAGGTAGATGGATTGCTTGAGCTCAGGGGTTTGAGACCAGCCTGAGCAAGAGAGAGATCCCGACTCTACTGAAAAATAGGAAAAACAAACAAACAAACAAACAAACTAGCTGGGTGTTGTGGTGCATCCAGTGTAGTCCCAGCTACTCAGGAGGCTGAGGCAAGAGGATTGTTTAAGCCCAAGAGTTTGAGGTTGCTATGAGCTATGATGATGCCATAGCACTCTATACAAGGTGACAGAGGGAGACTCTGTCTCTCCCCACAAAAAAAAAAAAAAAAGAAAAATGAAAAAAAAAAAAATTGTTTTTGTATTGATATATTAATCTTATATCCTATAACTTGCTAAACTGATTTATTAGTTTATGGCTTTTTGGGTAGATTATTTGAGACTTTCTATGTCACTTACTAATAGGAGTAGTCTTATTTCTTCTTTTATGATCTTTACACTTTATATTTCCTTTTGTTACCTTATTGCATTGGCTAAAACAAACAAAAAAAAAAAATTGGGCTGGGTACAGTGGCTCACACCTGTAATCCTAGAACTCTGGGAGGCCAAGGCAGGCAGACTTCTTCAACTCACAAGTTCAAGACCAGAGTGAGCAAAAGCGAGACCTCTGTCTTTATGAAAAATAGAAAAATTAGCCAGGTGTGTGGCAGGCACCTGTAGTCCCAGATACCTGGGAGGCTGAGGCAAGAGGATTGACTTCGTAAGCCCAAGAGTTTGAGGTGGCTATGAGCTATGACACCAAGGCACCAGAAGGAGACAGTTTCAAAACCCCCCCCAAACAGAAAAATTTTTAATGTGAAAAAAACTTTAAAACTGAAGCTCAAGCAATTCATCTACCTCTGTCTCCAAGAATGCTAGGATTACAAGTGTGAGTCATGTTTATGAATTGAAATTTCGAGTCAATATTGTTAAGATGTCTATTCTCCCAAATTGATCTACTAACTCAGTACCATCCCAATCAAAATCCCAGCAGCTATTTTTGGGGTAATTGACAAGCTTATTTTGAAAATTATCTTTTTTTAAATAACACAGAATTTTATAAAAGAAGAACATTTTTACAATGCCTGATTTTTAAGACTTGCTATAAAGTGGTAGTAAAAGAGTATGATATTGGCAAAAGAAAAGACATGGATAAAATGAATAGAAACCAGAATCCAGAAACAGGCCCACATACCTGTATATATGGCCCATTTATTTTTGAAGAGTTGTCAAGGCAACACAATGGGGTAAAGAAAAGACTTTAAACAAATAATTCTGGAAAAACTGGTATGTGGGTGAAAAAAAAGAACAACTCTGACCCTAACCATATCATATACAAAACCAACTAAAAGTAGATCACAGATCTAAATGCAAAAATGAAAACTAAAGACTTTTAAAAATAGGAGAAAATCTTTTGGGTTAGGAAAGTGTTTCTGTGTTATCAGAACTCTAAAGTTAGCTTCAATGATGCGTGCCCTGAACAGTTTCTTCCCCTGGAGTGTGGGAGGAACCTGTGATGATGGGATATCACTTCTACAATTAAGCTATTTTGAGCTAATCAAAAGGGAAGTGATCATGGTGGGCCTCATCTAATGAAGAGAGCCTTTAAAAGAGGTACATGCCTGCTGGTCTGGAAGAAGGCAAACAGCCACAGCGTGAGGGGAAGGACCTCCATGACAAGGGCCTGCAGGCAGCCCTGAGGAGCTCAGAGTTGGGCCTGGCAGGCAGCTGGCAAGAAAATGGAGACATCAGTCTTATGACTGCAAGATAATGAATTCTACCCACACCAGCGAGCCTGGAAAGAGAAGCTGGACTCAGAGGAGAACAAGCTCCAGAGGATGCCTTTCTTTCCACCTGGTAAGACTCGTAGCAGAAGACCTAGGCTCCTGGCCTAAGCAGGGTGAGAGATAATTACATCTGTATTGTTCCAATTTACTACATTGAGATAATTTGTTATTCAGCAACAGAGAAAATTTAGAATTTCTTCGTGCAAAAAACCATGAACTATAAAGGAAAAGTCATCTTCCCTTGTATACACTCAGTCCCAGCAGTTTCTTGTTCTTAGGAGGAACTGAATGCTTGCTGAGTAAATGAAGATATGCATTTTTTCAAACCTGACTCTTTTATTGCTAGCTTAAACACTTTTTCCTTTAATAGCTTAGTGATTTCCTGACTCCTGTTCATTGTCTAGGACCTGTCTAGAAAAGCTTGCCCCTACTCAGAATAGCAATAATAAGGAATGATTCTCCCCTCCCCATTACAAAGGGAGCTGCCTGGTTAACACAGAATATAAGCTCTAAAAACCTAATAAATGTCTGAAAAATCTCTTGCTCAGGCATTAGTCATTTGTTAACTCAAAACAAATGGGATGAGTCAGCATCTGGTGTCTTCAGGTTCTTTGTGGAAAGCCCCTCTGATTTTACTATGCTAGTGTAGCATAGTAAATAAAACAAAGACAACCCCTCCAAACTATCATTAATTATTGTATTAGAAATGAAAACTGACAGCATTTAACAAACTAAGAATACGTAAGCATGTATCTGGTTATTCATCTCAGTGATAACATCACCATATATCATGTCGCTTCAGGAAAGCTCTGCTGTACTCCTGGGAAGTGAGGGGGTGAAAAAGACAAGTAACATCTCAGTATTATTAAGAAAATAATTTTCTGTGCCATCAGAATTCTAAGACAAGCCTGACATGTGCCCCTGAACAATTTATTTTTCTGGAGTGTGGTTAGAACCTGTGATGATGGGACACTGCTCCTGCAAATACTTTGAGCTAATCAAAAGGGAGGTGATCTTGATGGCCCTTTATCTAAGCAAGTGCCCTGAGAAGGCCTTAGGGACCCCCAAACCACACTTAGAGAACGACTGCCCTAGAGAGGCTGGTTTGGTACAAGAGAATGCTCCAACAACAGGACTATCACAGCCCAAAGTTGTAAGTCACTGCTGTTGACCTCTAGTTCAAAAGATAATAAGGTGAAGTTTATTCTTATAACAGAACATCACAGAAAAATGGATGAGAGGATTATAACTACATGTATTAACATGAGAATCTCAAAATATGATGTTGAACTAAAGAAGTAAGTCATAGTAAAATTTTTACACTATTCTTTATTTATATGAGGTTAAAAAGAAGGCAAAAGAAAACATGATAGGAGCCAGGTGCAGTGCCTCATACCTGTAATCCTAGCACCTTGGGAGGCCAAGGCAGGAGGAATGCTTGAGCTCACGAATTTGAGATCAGTCTGAGCAGGAGCAAGACCCCGTCTCTACTAAATATAGAAAAAATTAGTGAGGCATTGTGGCATGTTTCTGCTAACTTGGAAGGCTGAGGTAGGAGGATCACTTCAGCTCAGGAGTTGGAGGCTGCAGTGAGCTATAATGATGCCATGGTACTCTAACCAGAGCAACAGAGCAAGAATCTGTCTCAGAAACAAATAAAAAATAAGGCCAGGTGTGGTGGCTCATGCGTAATCCTAGCACTCTGGGAAGCCGAGGCGGGTGGATTGCCCAAGCTCACTGAGTTTGAGACCAGCCTGAGCAAGAGCGAGACCTCATCTCTAAAAATCACCAGGCACTGTGGCGAACGCTTGTAGTCCCAGTTACCCTTGGGAGGCTGAGGCAAGAGAATCGCTTGAACCCAAGAGTTTAGGTTGCTGTGAGACTCTGTTTCAAAACAATCAAACAAACAAAAACCCCAAGACAGTTATGAAAACTAATATGGCATTTAGTATGTGCCAAATACTAGGTGCTTTTCACATATTATGTAACTCAATTAATTCTTACAGAGAGTTATAATCTCCAGGTATGGCTGCTATACCCACTTTACAGATAATAATACTGAGACACATGGTTAAGTAACTTGCCCAAGTGGCAAATTATGTGGTTCCAAGTTATGTTACTGTTTAGAAATATATTGGTGGTAAAAGTAGAGTAAAAGGAAAGAAATAATTAGCCAAAACTTAGTGCAGCGGTTACTCTGGGGTGGTGGTAGTGGTGCCCAGGGGGTAAGTTACTACTGATGTTTTAAATCTGAGTGGCAGGTACAGATGTGTTTGGTTCATTATTTTTTTAACTGTGCATATATACTGTCAGACCCTCTTCTGTAGTTATACAGTATATGAGAAATATTTATATACTTCACAATTATAAAACAGAGTGAGAGAGAAAAACACACAGGGAAGAGTATTTTAATAAGTCCTTAAGGCCAGGCTGCTCTTTCCAGGCAGTTTTTCAGAAATGTGCACAGATATTATCACATGTGACTATTCTTCTTTTGTCAATGCCCCACGACCAGCTGAGGTCCTTTAAAAGGCTCTGTGCTTCTTGTCCTGTCACCCTCACTAAACAGGGCTGCTTAGGCTGGAACAAAGAGTGTTGTCATGTGTCCATGACCACAAATGCATAAAAATGATAAAACTATTCAATTTTAAAAGTATTTTTAAAAAGTAGAAAAACATCTGGTAACTTAAGAACCTAAAAGGTTAAAAGATCAAAGATCTCTGCTGTATAAATTAGGCACATGGATGAGGAAAGGGGGACATGTGGCTGACCCATGCATGGCTGACGCCAGTGTCCTCACAGCACACTGCCTGCTCCCCTATCGCCTGTGTCTCTGCTTCAGGAAAGATGCGCAGAGGTAACTGAAAAGATAGCACTCAGTGTCCCAAGACAGGAGGGGCCTCACTAGAGCCGACCTCTCAGGCTTGCTTCTGAGTGTTGCTGCCTTTTCTAAGTCCACACACTTTCTGTGTTCTGCACCTTCCTCGGGTCTTGCAGAAAGTTTCAGCAGCATCTGGGGGCCTGCCACGTTAGAGGATCTGAGCAAGCTATTGCTGAGTGCATGGGAGCTCAGCATGCCCTCCCACCTGCCAACTCCACACTGCAGTTTTACTTTTTGCTGAGCACAGTGTATTCTTTATTCCAAGTCCTTTTAGACCTATGGCATCATGTCACATCAGGGACATCCCTGACGCTAGCCTCAGAAGAGCCCGTACAGGCATGTCCACATATACATCCCCCCAAAGCAAGGCAACCTGCCACTGTCCCTTTAAGATTTCCCAACCCCTTCCTCCAAATCCATCTTCATTTCCTTCTACAGGCAGCTTATCCAGGGAGCTAAGTTTAGCTGCTACCATTTCTAATCTTTCCTCCAGGGACATTACTGAGTCCTAATGCTGGGGACCATCCCAGCCACATGGCTTTACAGAATCACCAGACATTCGCTGAAGAACAGTTGGCAAATCCTTACAGCAGTTTGGCTTCGTGGGGGCTGGGGAGCTCTTCTGACAGGAATGTTCCTCACTCCAGCTCACTCTATCCTTTCTGGTCTTAACAAAGCTGGCCCGGTACCAGTACACACAGTTTATGACTCATTTTGGGACAGTTTGTTGTTTTAGACCCCAAACAATAAAATTTAAACAGAGCTACAAATGCAGCATATACCTCACAAAAACCAGTTTCCTGTACCACCTGGGTTTCAATTGTGGGGATCCCTTTAGAGTTTTAGTGATAGAAGAAAAAAAATGACCACCTCTCTTAAGTCACTTTGAAAATGTGTAGCACAAAAGTTCATATAAGAGCAAGCCCCAGCTCTGCCACTTCAAGGCTGTGGGTGGCCGACCACCTCTCTGAGCCTCAGTTTTCAATTCTGTAAAGCCACAATGACTCATAGAGCTGTTTTCAGGCTGAGGGCATGCGGGACACAGGGCAGACACTCAAATCCACAGTTACGACTTTACTGAACCCAGAGGTCTTTGTCACACACAGTTCCAAAGATGGCTGATTTGAATGACACAACTTGAGATATTTCAGAAGGAAAGTAAAAATAAGGAAGAAAATCCAGAAATGGATGAAATGGAAAGAGAAAGTTGCAAGAGCCACATCTCACTGCAGTGTCCTCTAGAATCAACAGTATCTAATCTGTTTAATTTCTAAACAGAAACAGCTCCCCCACCCTTTATAGAGGACATGCTTCCAGAACCAGCTTCTCAGCCCTAAGCACAAATAACATCTCACTTGATTTACACTTAGCAGCTATTGGTTCTTCTTTGGCTGAATATTTGAATTTGGCTTTAAAAAAAAAAAAAGAAGAGTGGCCAGAATGCTCAAGGCCATTAGCATTCTGTAAAAAGTGAATGGACAGCAATTAAAAATATTGCGTTCATGCTTTCAATGTGGTTAGTTTGATCACAACTTAAAATTCAGCTCCCAGGGCAGTGCCTGTAGCTCAGTGGTTACGGCGCCAGCCACATACACTGAGGCTGGCGGGTCCGTACCCAGCCTGGGCCAGCTAAAATACAACTGCAATAAAAAAATAGCTGGGCGTTGTGGTGGGTTTCTGTAGTCCCAGCTATGTGGGAGGCTGAGGCAAGAGAGTTGCTTAAGCCCACCAGTTTGAGGTTGCTATGAGTTGTGATGCCACAGCACTCTACTGAGGGCGATGTAGTGAGATCGTCTCAAAACAAACAAACAAACAAAAAAATTTTCAGCTCCCAACTAGTTCACGATTTCCCACCTATCACATCAACGAAATGCCAGAGGCATTTCAATACTCACAAGGACAATGAAGAGTACCCAGCTGCTCACCAGTCTAACCAGTGCCACAGCCTGAGCATCACCTGATCCCCCCACGGGCACTCAAAATACAAGACTTCCACAGCTGTTGTGGCCAGCTGGAATTCCTTGTTGCAATTACCATTTCCACCTCCAGGCCCTCAATACAAAAGTGAAAGCAGTGAAGAAACCTGTGAAAATAAGACATGCCAAAAATATTGATTCAAAACATCAAAAAGCTCGGACTCCAAGGTTGAGGACGTTAACACAGGTTTCATTTCTAGAAGTTATCAGGGCTTAGCATTATGCCTGCTAATAAATGCCCAACAGATCTGATTTATGAAGGATCATAGAAGGCTGGATCAGCACAAATTGATCACTCAGCTGGATGATAAAACCAGTAACATTCACCAGGTGTCAGACATGGTTTGATTGTGTACTGGACATTTATCACCTCACTTAATCCAAACGAGGTACGATGATTCCCATCCTCCTAGTCAGGTGTCCTCAAACTTTTTAAACGGGGCCAGTTCACTGTCCCTCAGACCGTTGGAGGGCTGGACTATAGTTTAAAAAAAAAAAAACACAACTATGAACAAATTCCTATGCACACTGCACATATCTTATTTTGAAGTAAAAAAACAAAACGGGAGCAAATACAATCACACTGCCTCATATGGCCCACGGGCTGCAATTTGAGGACCCCTATAAGAAACCACAGCTTAGAGGTTAATTTGGCCAAGGTCAAAAAGCTACTTAACTCCAAAGTCCAAACCCTTAACCACTCTGTGTGTATGGCTTGAGAGATGACCAGTCTAACTGCTGACTACTAAACTTTCTGTTTAGGAGTTAAGTCCCTTTGTATTTCCTAAAAATTAAATTAGAAAATCTGAACAAGGATAGTAATCACGCTGCTGATAAGACCTGAATGCCATGGAGGTGGTGTACAGGACTGTAAGACCATGAGAGGATAAATTATCTAGAAATCACTCCACTTGTGGTGGAGTAGTGCCCACGGGAAAGGGCGGAGGTGCCCCCTGGCTGGATGTTTTACCAGGCCTCACCCTCCCCCAGCACGGGCTGAACAAAAGGGAAAGAAAAGTGCCCAAGCAGCCTTCCTCTGCCAAACACTGAGTCATCTGAGATACGCAGCAGCTTGGCCCTCTGAAGCGAGAAAATACAAGCAAGCTCTGCATCATGGAACCACATGCACTGTGGCTGGCAGGAGAAGAGGCCCAAGGCAGGGATGCCCCAGACACCTGCACCAGGTTCCTCCTGCTCCTCTTAGAGAACCCTGTGCCATCTCTTTTGCTCATTGATCACTGACTCAGCATGCCCTCTCTCCCAACACTCAGAACTGGTGCGAGAGGCCAGAGGGCTTCCCCCGTGCCTCAGATAAGAGAACACAAGCAGCCTTGTCTTCCTCTCAGAATTCCTTCTCAAATCTTCTTCTAACAAGAGGTCAGCAGGATTTCAAAAGACACCCCCTCCAACACACACACACACACACACACACACACACACACACACACACACACACATATACACAGCAGTATAAACACCAAAGGTAATTTGGAAGAAGAACTCGTGTCCCCATGATCTATAAGAGGGATGGCATGAGGTTTGGACACAGCATGACTTTTTCACGGCATGAATGCCAGTGAGCACTTGCTAGTTTATCCACTTCATCTGGCAGAGAACTCTCAGAGTTCCAGCACAGGTAGCCCACAAAGGAGTCCTTCCATTGGCCTTACAAATTGAGTAAATGCTTTGTCTGAAAAAGCTATCCCAATCCCCTCAAGCCTGGCAACATTCTGTGCGTGAGGATGAAGCTCTGATACCTGTGTACTAAGTAGTGTTTTAACTCTAAATGCCTCTACAATCTAAGGCCAGCTCAAAATAAAAAAGAATTATTTTAAGCTCTAAAATATTTGGAAAGAGCTGCAATTTAAAACATTTGTATTTCTCAATGATAGGCATCAAAAAAAGATTCTAGATGCAGCCATCTCCTAGAACCTGTGTATGCTGTTCATTATTTATTGTTATTGTTTCTCAGTGGATTGTGCCTTCACACTTCAAAATTTGGCAACTTTCACTAACTTCTCTTAATTAGCCTAAAAAAAAAAAAATCACATTAGTTAACTTTAGTCTTAAGAAAAAAATTACTTCCCCCAACAAATTGGGTTGAACAAAATGATCTTTATTTAGGTCTTGTTTGTTACCAAAGGAGACAACTTCAATACAAGGAGAGTCTGGCAAAATCATCTGTGGAAGTAATGTGCAATTCAAGGCAGAAAATTAAAGTCTTAATGAAATTACTTTCATGAAACTGATTTGCCAAGCCATGTAGAGATTAAGCCTCAGTAACCAAATTTCTGGATCAATTTCCTGTGTTTTTTCTCTGCATTACAAAATGGGATGTGAAAAAAATACCCAATCAGCTTTCTTCCTTCAGGGACTAATGCCAGCAATGCAAGAAATTGCAACTTGGACCTTTGTGACCAAAGTGCCACTTATGGAGGTAGAACAGTCTGCAAATGTGTGCCTTCATGGAACAGCTCACAAATGTGTGGAATCCAAATGCAGGCTACTTTTGGGGTGCCTCCTTAGAGCAACATTACGGATTTGTTCAGGAGCTGAGCCAACATAACATAAGCCACCCACAGCATGAGCAGCAGAAACCTCTCAGACAAAGGGGACATTTGAAAGGTGTCAATAAATTGCTTCTCAAAGCAACATGTTTTCCACCTTCTCAGAAGATTTTGCTTGACATTTCTGAAAAATTTTAAAGCTCAGTAAATAAAGTGAATCATAGGATTATTTCACAAAATGTTGCTTCTTAAAGCTCAGTTATTAGCTGGTTAGGGAAGATAAAATAATTTATCACATTCTACACTAAAATTGGTAGATGAAGACATTCCCTTTTAAAAGAGCACATTGAGAAGCTAAACTATGGATTAATAATAAAGCAAACCAAAAAGCAGTTCTTGGCCACCAGCCCCCACTGAGTTGGTAGTGAGGGATTTGGGAAAGAGAAGGAAACAGTAACACGGCGGAGGAAATTTCACTCTCTGGCCCACCATTCACTGACTTCATAATGCTATGTACCAGGCTTACTGGAAAGGAAAAATTCACTTCTCTCTAAAAAGTGTCTTTTATTTTTATTTATTTATTTATTTATTTATTTATTTATTTATTTATTTATTTATTGCAGTTTTTGGTCGGGGCTGGGTTTGAACCCGCCACCTCCGGCATTTGGGGCCAGCACCCTACCCTAAAAAGTGTCTTTTACTAAAATAATCATCAAACTCACCATCATTAAGAGATCCAGGTTTATATAAGGTTGGATAAGAAAGAAGGGGAAAAAATTAAGTATTACTTACTGTAAAAATCACCCCCCAAGAAGCAAAATTTCATTTCTCTAATAAGTTCCACTAACATATTTATCTATCCTTTAAAAAGCTGCATAAGAATGTTCATAGCAGCATTATTTTTAATGGCCCAAAAGTGGAAACAACCCAAATGTCTATCACACAACTGGTGAACAAATAAAATAAAACTTGGTTTATCTATACAATGGAATACTATTCAGCTATAAAAATGAATGAAATCGGTGGTGCCTCTGGCTCAAAGAAGTAGGGTGTCGGCCCCATATACTGGAGGTGGCAGGTTCAAATCCAGCCCTGGCCAAAAACAGCCAAAAAAAAAAAAAAAAAAGAAAGAATGAAATCCTGATACATAGTGAATGCCACAATTTGAAGGGATCTCAAAGACATTACACTTAGTGAAAGAAGCCAGACACAAAAGGCCACAGATTGTATGAGTCCACTTACAGGAAATATCCAGAAAACCTTAAAAACAGACAGTGGAGGAGAGGTAGCCTAGGGCTAGGAATGGTTATGACAAGGGGCAAGAGGGACCCTGGAACATTTAAATTGGTTTGTGGTGATTGATGGTTGCACAACTTGGTAAATTTACTGAAAGTCATTGAATTGTACACTTTAAAAAGAACCAAGTTATTTATTTAAGAATGCTCCTATTTTGTTCACACTGAGACTTCTCTACCATTAAATAACTTCTAAGTAGCTCAACATGGGTTCAGGTCTAAGAATTATTTCAGAGGCTCAAAATTTTTAGGGCAGGTAAAGCTCCAATTATAAAGTCTGTTACAGGGCTGTTTTCATCTTTATTAAACCACAGTTATTTAACAAAAAAGCAGCAGGAAGTGAAGCAGACCCTGAATAGCAATTAATAAGAAACCAAGACACATCCCTAAATGGAGCTACTGGCTCTTGCACGCTCCCTTCAAAGGCATAGGCTTAGGCTCCCACAGTAAACCCAGGAACAGAAATGACCCTGCGAGCTCTGGCACGCTGGAGGGGCTGAGCTCATCTTCCTTCCCCTGCTGATACAGAGTTTTGGCCTCTGAGAACCCCCTAGAAAGAAAGGCAGAAGCAAACTTTTGGCATGGTATTGCTTCTAGCCTGGGGATTCCCAAAGTACATTCCCCTCCTGAGAGACTTCCTAGAAGAGAGGTCTGGATGGAAGACCTGCACTTCTCTCCTAGAGAATCCCAACACTGCAGTGGAGACCAGAGACATTCTGCCCAAGAAGCTGGTTAGCTTTGTTTTACACATTTCTCTCAAATTTATTTACTGTCAAAGTCCTTTTCCATGTTAAGACTAAAACTCCTCTACTTCCTCTTGTGAGCTACAAAAAAGCCTTCCTTACAAAGCCTTCCTTTCCCCTTATGAAAAAAAGGGGAAAATCATTATTTGCATAATTTATTAAAATATTTTGGTGCCTGATTGAAGTATTTCAGGATGTCCACATCTTATAACTCTGAGGTAGAGAGGTGGTTATGATTAAGTGATATTCAGAAAAAAATTATACATGTGAGAAGGGGAGGGGAAGCGGAGAGAAGAGGCAACAAATTGGGCAAGGGGCAGGCTGATGTTCTTAAAACTATTCTGGCAACTTTCTGTAAGTGTGAAATTATCTCAAGACAAAAAGTTTAAAAAAATTAAAAATTAATTTTTAATAATAAGTGGAGACATTTTGTATTCATGAAATTGAACACAAATTCTACCAGGAAGGTAGACTTTCAATAAAACCCCAGCCAATTAAATACCCACTCAGAGTTTCTCCCACGAAATTCTGTTTCACTATGTAAGAATGGATAAAAGAAACATTATCTGGGAGACTGTAAACTAATACAGCCTCTTTGGAAAGAAGTATGGAGAATCCTCAAAGAACTCAAATTAGACCTTCCATTTGATTCCCCAATCCCATTACTGGACATCTTCCCAGAAGAAAAAAACTCCTTTCATCATAAGGACAATTACACTAGACTGTTTATCGCAGCTTAATTTACAGTTGCCAAGAAGTGAAAACAACCTAAGTGTTCATCAACCCAGGAATGGATTAACAAGCTGTGGTATATGTATACCATGGAATACTATTTAGCCATAAATTTGTATTAACCGGGATGGAGGTGAAACATATTCTTAGTAGTAAAGTATCACAAGAACGAAAAAGCAAGTATCCATTGTACTCAATACTAATATGAAGCTGAACTAATACATGCCCACACAAGAGAAAAACTCAATTCAACTCAAGTTGGGGAGGAAGGGGGGAAGAGAAAGGGGGATTGGTGGGCTCCCACTTAATGGGCACAATATAAGGTATATGGCATACGTCCTGGGTGCAGGACACAACTACAGCAGAGACTTTACTTAACAAATGCAAACACTGTAAACTAATTGGTTGTACCCTCATATTACTCTGAAATTAAAAAAAAATATGTTACCTGGGCCTATAGTAGGCTGCTCACTGGTGTCCTCTCCCTGGCTTCTTATTCACTGAGAAGTACATCTCATGTTCCTGGGATTTTGCTGACTAGCTTACAGATGAGATTCTGTATGTTTATCTGTTCAATTATTAGAATTTTTCAAACCATCCCAATAATAGTTTTTGAAATTATCATGGTGGAGTTTAGTTTTTATGTTATAATAATCTAGACTCTTCTTTGTAGCATCCAGGCAGCAAGTTTGCTTTTTGTTTTGAACATATATGGGATTTTTCTCGAGTGGTTTAGGGATCCAGTGCCCATCAGCTAGTTTAAGCAAAGACAAGGCCTGCCCCCTGAGCTGAGCTTCCATCTGAATGCATTTGAGTTTTTCTTTGTTTCTCTGCAAATTGGAGGGAGCTGAGTACCTTCAGCCACAGTTGGGAACAGGGGCAGCATCTAAAGTCTCCTCCTTTCTTTCTCACAGCATGTGGCAATGGATCCTGAAGGGAATGCAGAAATTAATTACAGATGGACTTATTTTGGTCCAATCCTCTTAGTGAATAAAATCCTTAGAGACCTAGGAAGTATTAATTATTTAAAATGCTTCTGTTCAGACAGAATGTACAGTGTTGAGGTAGGTCGACTGCATTTTTATAGTAGAGAAGTAATAATCTGGTTAATCTCTATATCATGAAGAAAATGAAAACTTTTCCTTAAAAGAAATCTAATCCCAGAAATCTGGATCCTAGGAACCCCAAATAACTCTCCAAAATTTTAACTTGTGACATTTATAATCACTTACATTAAAACTTCAGGAAAAATTAATTTATCAGTTATATGAGGCTGATAGCAAAAGTCAATATAATAAGAAAATTGTGTTTAATGAATGGGCAACAAATATTCGGTGGCTCTGTAAACTTGAGTTTTGTGACTCAAATATTTAGTTAAAGAAAATCAACACTACCAAGCAGGGAGTTCTGTACCCTGTTCTTAACACAATGTATCTTGTATGTTCTGTTCCATATTACAATAAACATCTGCTTTTTTTTATTGCGGTAAAAACACATTAACATAACATTTACCATCGCAACCATTTTAAGTGCACAGTTCAATAGTGTTAAGCATATTAACACTGTTGTGAAACACATCTTCAGAATTTTTTCATCTTGCAAATCTGAAACTTTATACTCATTAAAAAACTCCCCGTACCCTCTCCCCAACTTGCAGTAACTACTATTCTACTTTCTGTTTCTATGAATTTGATGACTTTAAATATCATATATAAATGGAATTACACAGTATTTGTCCTTTTGTGACTGGCTTATTTCAATTAGCACAATGTCATCAAGGTTTATTGCTGTTGTAGCATATATCAGATTTTCCTTTCAAGGCCAAATGATATTCCACATGACATTTTGTTTATTCATTCATATATCAATTAACATGTGGGCTGCATCCAACAGTTGGCTACTGTTAATAATGCTGCTATGCTATGTACACAGATATGCAAATATCTCTTTGAGACCCTTCTTTCAATTCTTTTGGGTATATATCCAGAAGTAGAATTGTTGGATCATATGGTAGCTCTATTTTTAAATACAGTTGCACCATTTTACATTCCCAACAACACTGTACAAGGGTTAATTTCTCCACATCCTTGACAATACTTGTTATGTTTTCTTTTGACAGTAGCCATCTTGATGGTTGTGAGGTGGTATCTCATTGTGGTTTTGATTTGCATTTCCCTGATGACTAGCAATATCAAGCATCTTTTCATAGGCTTATTGGCTGTTTGTATATAATCTTTGGAGAAATGTCTATATGAACAGTTTGCCCATTTTTACATTTGATCTTAGCCAAAAGAATGAGAAATGATACTCTGTCCATTTTCAGATTGGGTTATTTGATTTTTTTCTTGTTGAGTTGGAATCTTAGTATAGTCTAAATTCTGGATATTAACTTCCTATCAGATATATTGTTAGCAAATACTCTCTCCCATTCCATAGGTTGAGTTTTCACTCTATTGATTGTGTCCTTTGATACACAAAAGTTTTAAAGTTTGATGTAATCCCATTGGTCTATTTTTTCATGTTGCCTGTGCCTTTGGTGTCTTATCTAAGAAATCATTGTCAAATCTAGTATCATGAAGCTTTCCCCCCATATTTTCTGCTAGGATGTCTTTAATCCATTTTGAGTTAATTTTTATATAAGAATTGATACTTTTAAAGAAATACCTAGCTTTACAACATTCCACTGAATAAAAATGTACAAACATTTATTTGGCCCTTTTGATAGTCATGTGGGCTATTTTTCGTGTTTTCCTATTATGGACAATGATGCCATGAAAACTCTTTATGTAAGTCTTTCACACACCTAAAGAGCAACTGTTTCTAAGCCTTTTAACAGTTGAACTCTTGGATGGCTTGTTTCAAACTTAAGTTTTTCTTCTTCACTTCTATAATAATAACTCAAAAATAAACTTTCATATTTTGGAAAGGTAATATGGTACATTTGCTATAAATTACAAAATATTACCAGTTGAGAGCTATGGTAGCATCTCATAATCAAAATGCTATTATTTCTATAGTAACATATATTTGTGTGTGACACACACACACACACACACACACACACACGCAAATAGTTATACTAATGGAGGCTCTAAATGTCCAACAGTAAGTGAGGTCAGTTTTACTACCAAACAAGTTCAAGTTGGGTCAGATCAGGTTTTGCTGCCAAATAAGTCATCAGAAATGTTTCCATTTTCAAAGTTTAAATACACTAAATACAGTGGTGGCTAAAGAACTGCTAATTCAAACCTGTATTTCTTAGCTTCAAAGTCACATATTTCATACAAAGAAAGTGAGTGGACATCCTTTTTAGATCTTGCTTTAGCAAGCTAAGATTTTCCCAATATTTCCCTGCTTCGGGAACTCAGTGAAGCATTACCTGTATTAGAGGGCTGAACCATATCCTATGGTTCTCTGAGATTGGTCCTTAAAATCACGGATATCCAGCTACTTGTGAAGCTGACACTGGAATCCAGCATAGACAATAAAGTGAGACACTGCCTTAAAAATAATAATTTTAAAATCATGGATATAACATACAGGAAAAGATTAGAATAAAACCAAATGCTAGTAGTTATTATTTATTTTCCAAAATTGTTATGATGCATTTATGTAATTTAAAAATTAGTTCATTTATAAAATTAGACAATAGGTGCATACATTCTCAAGGTTTAAAAAAAAAAATTAAAATTACGGATATGGGCTGGGCGCCTGTAGCTCAAGCGGCAAACGCACCAGCCACATACACCAGAGCTGGCGGGTTCAAATCCAGCCCGGGCTTGCCAAACAACAATGACAACTACAACCAAAAAAATAGCCGGGTGCTATGGCGGGCGCCTACAATCTCAGCTACTTGGGAGGGAGAGGCAAGAGAATCACTTAAGCCCAGGAGTTGGAGGTTGCTGTGAGCTGTGATGCCACAGCACTCTACCCAGGGTGATAGCTTGAGCCTTTGTCTCAAAAAAAAAAAAAAAAATAATAATAATAATTACGGATACAGGAGAGTTCATATCCATCCCTACAACTAAACACTATTATCAATATGTGTACATGTACGTATAGAAATTACTGTCGGGCCAGGGACTGGCCGGGTCTTTGGCCCAGATTATCTATTGTCCAGACACAGCTTGCTGTGCTATCTTGCTTGGGAACAATTACCCTTAGGTGCCCGGCTATTAGCTTTAGCAGAAGGAAGAGAGAGAGAGAGAAAGACAGTCTTCGAGGGAGAGAAACAGTCTTAATAAGAGAGTATCTATATACTCGAGTATAAGCCGAGTTTTTCCGGCGCAAAATTTGTGCCGAAAAACCTGAACTCGGCACAAATTTTGCGCCGAAAAAACTTGGCTTATACTCGAGTATATACGGTAAATCTTTTTTTTTTTTTTTTGCAGTTTTTGGCTGGGGCCGGGTTTGAACCCACCACCTCCAGTATGTGGGGCTGGCACCCTACTCCTTGAGCCACAGGCACTGCCCAAGAGAGTAAATCTTAGCAGTCTTCTTAGAAGGGCATCAGTCAGACGCCTTCCAAGCAGGAGAAATGAAAGAGTCAGAGAAGAGAAGGAAAGGGGAATCATGCCAGCTGTGGTTTGCAGTGTTCTAGGGAGGAAAAAGTTGACAAGCTTGATAACGGCTTCTGTCTATTTCACGCATCCTGGCACTCACTCAGTGCCGTGGAGCAGAGGTTGTTCACAGTATAAACAGGTAACCAGCAATGAGGACATGCCTGTTGTGATGGAAAAATCCTTATAAGGAGCCTCTTAAGAAATGTACCTTGTGTGGAAAACGTGTAGATTATAAGAATGTGCAGCTTTTGTCCCAGTTTATTTCTCCATTTACTGGACGCATTTATGGAAGGCACATAACAGGTCTTTGTGGGAAGAAACAGAAAGAAATCACAAAAGCGATTAAAAGAGCTCAAATAATGGGGTTTATGCCAGTTACATATAAGGATCCTGTGTATCTCAAAGACCCTAAAGTTTGCAACATAAAGTATCAGGAATAAGTGATATGTTAATACCAATAAAATTATTTTACAGTAAAAAAAACAAACAAACAAACAAACAAAAAAAAAAAAACTAATATTTAAGGCTACTACACTCACTTAATGCTTATTGATTCTTGAACAACACTGAACAGTAAGAGATTTAAAAATTGTCAAATTGAAA
>CAUYPK010025951.1:0-18131 GCA_963574355.1 Loris lydekkerianus | reverse complement strand
TCTTGCACCCAGAAGGTGTGACACACACCAAGGCCCCACTCCTCTCCCTCCTTCCCTCTCTCTTTCCCCCCCCATGACCTTAATTGTCATTAATTGTCCTCATATCAAAATTGAGTACATAGGATTCATGTTTCTCCATTCTTGTGATGCTTTACTAAGAATAATGTCTTCCACTTCCATCTAGGTTAATATGAAGGATGTAAAGTCTCCATTTTTTTTAATGGCTGAATAGTATTCCATGGTATACATATACCACAGCTTATTAATCCATTCCTCGGTTGGTGAGCATTTAGGCTGTTTCCAAATTTTGGCTATTGTAAATTGAACTGCAATAAACAGTGTAGTGCAAGTGTCCTTATAATAAACGGATTTTTTTCCTTCTGGATAGATGCCCAGTAATGGGATTGCAGGATCAAATGGGAGGGCTAGCCTGAGTTCTTTGAGGTTTCTCCATACTTCCTTCCAAAAAGGTTGTATTAGTTTGCAGTCTCACCAGCAGTGCAAAAGTGTTCCCTTCTCTCCACATCCACGCCAACATCTGCAGTTTTGAGATTTTGTGATGTGGGCCATTCTCACTGGGGTTAGATGGTATCTCAGGGTGGTTTTGATTTGCATTTCTCTAATAATTCAGGATGATGAGCATTTTTTCATATGTTTGTTAGCCATTCATCTGTCTTCTTTAGAGAAGGTTCTATTCAATTTCTCTTGCCCATTGATATATAGGATTGTTGGCTTTTTTCATGCAGATTAATTTGAGTTTTCTATAGATCATAGTTATCAAGCTTTTGTCTGATTCAAAGTATGCAAATATCCTTTCCCATTGTGTAGGTTGTCTATTTGCTTTGGTTTCTGTCTCCTTAGCTATACAGAAGCTTTTCAGTTTAATGAAATTCCATTTGTTTTTGTTGTTGTTGCAATTGTCATGGCAGTCTTCTTCATGAATTCTTTCCCCAAGCCAATATATTTTTTTTTTTTTCAGTGTTTTTCCTATACTTTCTTTGAGGATTTTTATTGTTTCGTGCCTTAAATTTAAGTCCTTTATCCATCTTGAATCAATTTTTGTGAGTGAAGAAAGGTGTGGGTTCAGTTTCAGTCTTTTATATGTGGATATCCAGTTCTCCCAACACCATTTATTGAATAGGGAGTCTTTCCCCCAAGGTATGATCTTGTTTGGTTTAATCGAAGATTAGGTGCTTGTAAGATGTTAGTTTCATTTCCTATTTGATTCCAAATGTCTATGTCTGTATTTTTGTGCCAGGACCATGCTGTCTTGAGTACTATGGCTTTGTAGTACATCCTAAAATCTGGTATGGTGATGCCCCTAGCACTTTATTTTTATTACCAAGAACTGCCTTAGATATATGGGATTTTTTCTTCTTCCATACAAAATGCAGAAGGGAGTTGTGTCCTTAATTAGCCTCTCATCTTGACTGTTATTGGCATTATATAAAGACAGCTAATTTGTGGACATTGATTTTATATCCTAAGGCATTACTGTATTTTTCGATAACTTTCAGGAGTCTTGTAGTTGAGTCTTTGGGATTCTCTAAGTATAAGATCATGTCATCAGCAAAGAGGGAGAGTTTGACCTCCTCTTCTTACATTTGGATTCCTTTTATTTCCTTGTCTTGCCTAATTGTATTGGCTAGGACTTCCAGCACAATATTGAAAAGTAATGGTGACAGAGGACAGCCTTGTCTGGTTCCAGTTCTAAGAGGAAAAGCTTTCAGTTTTACTCCATTCAATAAAATATTAGCTGTAGGTTTGTCATAGATAGCTTCAATCAGTTTCAGAAATGTGCCACCTATGCCTATACTCTTCAGTGTTCTAATTAGGAAAGGATACTGGATTTTATTGAATGCTTTTTCTGCATCTATTGAGAGGATCATATGATCTTTATTTTTGCTTCTGTTAATACAGTGGATAACGTTTATGGACTTATGTATGTTAAACCAGCCTTGCATCCCTGGGATGAAACCTACTTGATCATGATGTATGACTTTTTTGATGATAAGCTGTAATCTATTGGCTAGGATTTTGTTGAGAATTTTTGCATCTATATTCATTAATGAAATTGGTCTGAAATTCACCTTTTTAGTTGGGTCTTTTCCTGGTTTTGGTATCAGGGTGATGTTTGCTTCATAAAACATGTTGGGGAGAATTTCCTCCTCCTCAGTTTTTTGAAATAATTTCTGCAGTATGAGAGAGAATAAGCTCTTCCTTGATGGTTTGATAGAATTCTGATGTGAAGCCATCTGGACCAGGGCATTTTTTTGTTGTTAGAAGCTTTTTTGTTGTTGTTGTTTCTTTAATCTCAGTGCATGAAATTGGTATGTTCAGAAGCTCTGTTTCTTCCTGGCTAAGTCTAGGGAAAGGGTGTGATTCCAAATATTGATCCATTTCCTTCACAGTGTCAAATTTCTGGGCATAGAGTTTCTGGTAGTATTCACAGATGATCTCTTGTATCTCTGTGGCATCAGTTGTTATTTCCCCTTTAATATATCTGATTGAGGTTACTAGAGATTTTACTTTTCTATTTCTAGTTAGTCTAGCCAAAGGTTTATCTATTTTATTTATTTATTAAAAAAACAAGTCCTTGTTTCATTAATTTTCTGAATGATTCTTTTGTTTTCAATTTCATTGATCTCTGATTTGATTTTGGAGATTTCTTTTCTTCTACTGGATTTAGGCTTAGATTGTTCTTCTTTTTCCAAGTCCATAAGATGGCTTTGTGAATTTCTTGATGTGCTCTCTTTGCATGTAAGCATCTAAAGCAATAAATTTTCCTCTCAAAACTGCTTTTGCAGTATCCCACAGGTTTTGGTGGCTTTGTTGTCATTGTTTTTATGCTCAAAGAAGTTACTGATTTCCTGTTTTATTTCTTCCTGCACCCAACTGTCGTTCAACAGAAGGTTGTTTAATTTCCATGCCTTTGTGTAGGGTTGAATATTCTCTAGTATGGCTTCCATTCCCCTGGGGCATTCTTCCTCACCTTCTGGGATACCTATAACTTGTATGTTTGAACACTTCATAAAGTCCCATAATTCTGTCAGTGAATCTTCTGCTTTCTCTCTCTTCTTTTCTGCCTCTTTAACTATCTGAGTTATCTCGAGAGCTTTGTCCTCTACCTCTGAGATTCTTACTTCTGCATGGTCTAATCTGTTGTTGATACTTTCTATTCCATTTTTAAGTTCCCTAATTGACTGCTTCAGTTCCTTCAGCTCTGCTATATCCTTTCTATATTCTTCATATTGTTCATCTCTTATTTGATTCTGTTTTTGGATTTCCTTTTGATTATTTTCCACTTTATCAGCAGTTTCCTTCATTGTTTCCATCATTTCTTTCATTGTTTTCATCATATGTATTCTAAATTCCCTTTCCATCATTTCTAACATTTCTTTATGGGTGAAATCCTTTGCAGTAGCTACCTCATGGTCCCTTGGAGAGGTTGCTCCGGACTGGTTCTTCATGTTGCCAGGAGTTTTCTGCTGATTCTTTCTCATGAGTGATTTCTTTTATCTGTTTCCCTCCCCTAATTTTCCTTTCACTTCTCTTGCTCTTTAAGTTGCTGTGCCTCTGGAACAGGGTTTCAATGAGTCCTTTTGGTACAAGACCAGAAGCTCAAGAAGGTTGAAGAACAGGAGAAAAGAGAAAGGAAAGGAGGTGGGTAAAAGGGAATATTGACAAAAAGAAGAAAGGCACAGAAGGAGGAAGACAGAGCAATATAGGTGTACAGCAGGTACTTTGACCCAACCTTAAAACCCCCACCCTCTGGGAGGGCTGGGTTGGATGGTTCCTTTGAGGTCAGTAGCTCTTTGCTAGCCTGTTCAGACATAGTACCCCACTTCCACCAAGTAGAAAGGAAAGACAAAAATGCTACAAATAAAACCAAAACAAGCAAACAGAAAACTTTCTAGGGTAAAATTGGGGGAAACCCCAAATAATAAAGGTAGAAACACTAGCAAAAATGAAGTTCTAATTGTTGAAAAAGGCAACAATGAGAAATTATATTTAAAATAGAAAAATGAAAAAAGAAAAATCTATAGAGAAAAGTTGAAATTAAAAACAAAACAACAGCAACAGCAAAAAAAAAAAAAAAAAAAAAAAAAACCCCAAAAAACAAAGCAGTATATATCTCTTGCTGAATATTGTCTGGGCAACAGGTGATCTTCTAGGGTATGAGATGTTACTCACAATGCTGATAAGCCTGTATGAGATGGAGACTGGAGGCCTCTGCTGATTCTCAAACCCCGCAGGGTGGAGAGCCTAAATCTCTCCTCAGTTCTCTTAAAAGGCACTTTAAACTGCTGACCTTGGCTAAGCAGAAGCTTTCCCAGGAAAATGCTTGTTGGTGGGATAACTCGTGAAGTGGCTATCCACTTAACCAGTGTGCCAAAACTGGTCTCGCTTATGCCCCTGAGGGCTAAGGCTACAGGACATCTTAGTCCCTGCCTTTAGGCTGCTCAGTCACTAGATTACTAGCTCCTGCTGGATCCTTGCTCTGCGACCCTGAGGGTGGAACTTGCCTGGGTACTTCTTCCACAATGGCTCTGCATCCCACAGCCGAACACTATTGCTTCCATCTGCCTCAGTGGCTCAGTCTGGGGCTCTAGACAATGCTTAACGTCCTCCGCACTCTTGCCCAAGTTCTCCTGAGGTAGTACAACTGAGTGCCAAGTCCAAAAAAAACCAAAGCAGCCCACAGGTAAGGCCTTTCCAGATTGCAATCTCACTGTTGCTGTACTTACAGCTGCAGTGGGATTAGACCTAACAAACACACGCAACCACTTGCCAGTTTTCCACTGCTTTTGTCCCCCTCCTGGGGTTTATAAGTATCTCACTGACTCCCTGTGTCCTCAAAGGGATGTTTATGGGCAGATCCCACCAGCCAGAGATGCCTAGAGTCTTGTCACTTGACCTAATTTTCATAGACGCAACATGCACCATCAATGCATGTCAGTATAGTAGGCCTAGTCCTTATGTTGACCACAACTGTGCATTGACCAGTTGATTACTGTCCCTTGGGTGATCAATATATGAAGGTTTTCCTATATATTGCAGTTAAAGGAAGAACTCAGGGTTAATCATGACCACCATAATAACATGTTTTAAAGGTGTACCAGATCTGAGAAGCACTATGACTTTGACTCAGCTAATAAGAGGTCAGACCTCACCACTCACACAGGTTCAGGAAAACAGCCCTCTAAAAACTCCATCCTGTCCATCTGGAGTGTGTGTTTGCTCAATGAAGAACTTGACTTTCCACCCAACTGGGTACAGTGGACAGGCTGCCACTGGCTGCTGCATATGAACCCCATATTTTTGCCTGTTGGGACTATTTTATCACTTCATTTCTATCCATCTTCACATAAGCTAGGATATCTCTTTCTTACTTCCACAGCACCCGTGTTAATATTTTAGTCAATCAGATGGTGACACAATCAGTGGCTCAACTAAGTCCCTCCTCAAAGTCTGCCTGAACATTTTCCTGGAATATATTTGAGAGGTTACAGTTAGACTGTAGAAGCTGAACAAGGGTGTGTCTCTTCTGAAACTCTAAAAAACATACTCACCTCTATCTGCCTCTAAGTCTCCAGAGACCCAGAGTCCATTTTTCTTGGTTTCCAGTGCTTTTCAAGGTGATATCTGAATTCAAACCAATGTGGAACAAATTAATCTTTTATGATGTGGCAAATATTCTGTTGGGTGCTATGGACTATAGAGAAGGTAATGCCAAAAATATCCTTTAAAATGTTGACTCTAGTTAGTGGCAGGTGTGCTCAAGTGTTGGAGGCAGGGGTAAAAGGCACTGATCTGCAACTGATTTTTGCAATGCATCACAAAAAATAAGTTGAAATGATGGATAGATAGAAGAATGAACAGAGGTATATATATGCCAGAGCAGACATAGTGAAGCATTGATTATAGGATGAAGTTGGGTATATGATTGTTTACACTGTGGAATTCCTTTAGTTTTTCTGTATATCTTTTAAAACTTTGATAATAAAATATTGAGGAAAAAACAACTAATCACTTTCTAATCTGAATCTTATCATTCTGGTGGAAATCTAATCACTCACACACAAAATTACTATAACACAAGGGACCGCTTGTAAGTGCAATAGGAATTCAGAGAGAAATCAACATGGATTGACATATGAAGAAGGAGAGATTGGAGAGTTGAAGACTGGGTAGGATTTTAAAGGAGGAAGTGGAAGAAGAAGAGCCGTTCAAGTGGGAGAAGCAGCATGAGCAAACACCTGGTAGGAACAGAGTGGCGGGTATTCAGGAAAACAAGAACAACTGAACCTGGTGGGGAATAGTCAGAAATTACTTTGGAAAACTTGCAGAAGTTATGATCATTACAGAATGGTCATATAATCATATAAAAATAAACAATGTTATTGGATGGACACAGGCGCTGCAGAATGCAATAGGCCCTAATCATGACTCAATCATGCAAAATAATTAAATGAGAAGTATTTGAAGTCACCTTTATTTTATCATACTACAGAGTCAGGTGCTATGTTTGTACTGGGCCCATTTGAATCCTTCCTCTCCCAAGACAAAGGGTTGTACCACTTTAACCTTTCTTGAGCCAACTCAGGCCACAGCAGAGCTGACTGTGATAGGGCACTGTCCGTCATCCATCCTCTTGTCGTCCCGCAGCCCAAGCTGCAGGCAAGAGTAGCCACCTCACCCACACTCCCTACCAAGAATGAATTCAGTGAAGACATGTAGTTTCTCCAAGCAAGTGACTTAACCTTCTGAGACACACATGGAAAGGAAATAATAGCAATATTTACCTCATAGGATTGTGCAAGGACCAAGTGAGATGAAAATAAAAAAGAGAATTCTTATAATGCTTATTATGTGAAAAGTTCTCTTCTCGATATTTTGCAAATATGGTTACCTGATCCTATTTTTTTAAAAAAAAACTCTTCGAGATTTATGAAATTAAACATTATAGCTCACATTTTAAAATTTAAGTCAAAATTGACACGAACGAATGCTTGGTCTAGCAGGTATTTTTATGCCTGAGTTCTAAATGCTCAGCAAGTATCTTTTGAAAAGCTCCACTTGAAAATTTGAGGCTGTCTGTCCATTTCTCATTTTTGTCAAGATTCTCTCACATTTGCACTTTTCACTAGTGCATGTCATCTCATCAGGTTTGTGTTTTTGTTCTTCCTGTGCTGATGACATCACCATGTGTTTCTTTCTCCTTGCCTACGGACCATCCTTGCTGACTACATCTGGTCCCGCAAGTAGAATGATTTAAATTATTGCCCCTGACTTTCCCTAATATTTGATAATATCATTACCTCAATTATATTGTGTTTATTTTTTAACCTAATGACACACTTTAAAATTAGACACGGGAACTGAAAAAACCATTTTTACTCAAGGAAAGACGTGCCTAATTTTAATGCGTGGTTAATTTCATATATATAATAAGAAGGAAAAAAGGCCATTGGATGAAATATCCTTGGTGCCCCATGCTATTAACATCCAGCACAGTATATTGTGACAACAAAGAAAATTTGCGGTGACTGGCAGGCTAAGCCTGACCTTTGCTCCACAACCTTCAAAGGGGATAGGAAATCTAAAGCTAAGCCTGACTTCTGTCCTACAACCTTCAAAGAGAATAGAAAATGTAAAAAGTCACAAAAAATATGACCTACCAACAGACTGTAGCTCATTTCTAGATGAGGATCTGAAAGTGGTAAAAATACAAACAATTTTTCAGGCAAAGAAATATTTTGATGGTGAAAAATATGAACCATAATCAAATGCAAATGTCAGTGAGTGACAGGCTGACTTTCTTTTGTAGACAGAGTTTATTAGGAGAAAAGGCAGTGCTTGCAATTCAGTCATTTCCTTGTCTTTAAAGAAGTTTAAGCAGCTTTTGAAAATACCCCTCTCCCAAGAGGGAATCATTCCTCCTTCAGTAAAAAGAAAGGGATAAATTCAATTGTGTTTCTGTTTTTAAAGGGGGTGACAGAATAAAACATGAAGCCCATTTCAACTCAAATTCATGTTTTAGAATTAAGTTGAGAGGGAGAGGAAGACAGGCACAGGCCAGTGTGCGGCCTGTCATCCCATTGCAAGGTGCTCATGGAAATGGTGGTGATTCTCTGATGAATCCAAATGGATGGATGGGAGAGAGAGAGGGGGAGACAGATCAATGGGTAGATAGATATGGACAGGAGATAGACTGGAAAAAGGCTGTTATTCTCAAAGTTCTAGGGTATCAAACTATTTTTTTAAATGCTCTTACTCTTAGATTCCTTTTGTACTTCAACTCTGAAATGTAGCCCTTCCAATTGTCACTGTTCACTGTTTGGCAGGCAAGAGTCAAGGTCTAATGTCCAATATCAGGGAGCTAACATTGTCAATTATATTTTTAAAAAATTACCTACATATATACATATGTGTATATTATTTATAATACATAATTGTTTTTAATACCCAAATATAAAAAAAATTAATCATTCTTAGGGCAAAGCAGAAATAAAAGGAAAACCTGTCAATACTCTTAAAATATTTACACTTACCTTTTTAAAATTTTGTGTTGTTAAAAAAATGTTGCAGTTAAAATAGTAAAGGGTAGATAGATTTTTCATTATCCCCAGATGACAGACAGCTGGATAACTGTAACTTGGGTTTGTTGGGGGTTTTTTTGTTTGTTTTTTTTGGGGGGGTGGTGGTTGGCATTTTTTAGTCTATTTAAAAAATAATTTCAAGTACGTGTGGCCAAAATATGCTCACGTCGTCGTAGAGATGACTCACTCTGTTGCCAGTAGCCACTGAGCTAAAAATAATGGTTTTTCTATGATTGTCCTGTGTGCTCACAAAGGGAGGTGGCCGAATTAGGGGTACCCTGTCCCTCTGGATTCATTACATTTTCTGCCAAAGATTATCTCAGTGTTCTACATATAATTAGCTCCAGTGAACGTTAATTCTAAATCTGGTCTGAACAGCCTTATTTCACATTTTTCAGGAGTTACATCTGCCCTTTGGTTTATAATATCTCCTATCTGATCTAAACTGTTCACTTCTGCCTTTTATTTTCATGCTCATCTGGAAGCTAAATCAACAAAACAGCTTGGCACAGTAAATCACACTTTCTCACCATGGAGTTCTATCAGATTTTTTTAAAGTAAAAAAAGTCATTCAAAATATTCTATTATCAACAGTAAAAAAGGAAAAATATATTTTTCCCCTAAAAGGAACAGAAAGAATGTTAAGCACTCTCAGAGAAGTGTGAGGAATGTCACAGACTAAAGGGCAAATACATTTTTATAACTACATTGAGTAACAAATGGAGCTGCCCGGAATTATTCAGCTGAAATTCAAGCTGAGTTGAACAATACCAGGGTACAGCCACTCACCTTACAGGAGTGCTTTACCTTATCAGCAAACTTAACATTCCATCGAAGAGTTCACCAGCTCACTGCCATTTTGATATTAGCTTTCACCACATTTTAACTAGAACGTCTGTTTAGAATCATCACGAGGTAATACTGATGTGGAAAAAGCCAGTAATGAACAGACTAGAGCATTTCTACATGTGAAGGAAAGTGGCTAAATCACAGTCATTTAACTAATGATCAAAGCTCTCCATTAATTAATGGGAGTATTTTGAAGCCTCCTTTCCACTCAATGTGGGAACTATGATAACAGCATAAAAGGAAAATAAGAAAGATGTTTTTATCAACCATTATTAAAAAGCAAATAAATTTTTTGCTGGAAAGATCCTTGAAAGCATTTGGAATTTTATTTACAGAATATATAGAAATAGGCCATCTGTGTATGCACAAAGTTTCATAAATAAAGCTAACTGAGCTTTACCTCATTAACATAACTGATAAAACTATTGTCTGGGTCCAGGAAATGCTTGGGAAGGTCTTTATAAAAAGTTTTTCTGGGAGGCTGAGACAAGAGAATCTCTTAAGCCCAAAAGTTTGAGGTTGCTGTGAGCTGTGACACCACAGCACTCTACCCAGGGTGACATAGTGAGACTCTGTCTCAAAATAAAAACAAAGTTTTTCAAGGCAGAAGGAGGGAGAGCATGAGGCGGAATCTCACCTAATGTGCACATTGTGAGGATGTATAACCGGACCCCTGGGTGAGGGGCTCTTCTACAAATGGAACCTTACCCCGGAAGTGAGAACAATGTACCCGAAAAATTGCACCCTCGTATTAATTTGATTTAATTAAAAAAATTTTTAAATAATAAGTTTTTCAAGTCTATCTACAGTTTAAAATAACAGTCAATAAGAAGTTTACTTGGTGTTTTTCCCTTTTATGTTGCAAGAGGACTACTGCTGGTAAGATATTAAAGGAAGGTGTTTTCATTTCCTCAAGTCCCTTTTAGTCATCCATCTCCAAATCCTACTCTTCACACCCAGAGAACAAGAGGTGATTACAGTCACCCAGAACAAAATGCCTTAACCTTGGCCTCCAGCTGACTTTCTTGAACCTTCAGGAAAACAGTTTTGGAGAGTGTTATAAGGAGGATTGGAGGAGAACAGTGAAAAAATTGCAATGATCTCCATTGTCTTTACCCCTCAGGGACTTCACTGCATCTGGGGGAAGGGAGGAGGTTCTGTGGAAATACAATGAGGAGCTAGAGACCAATGCTCATGTTGGTGGCTAAGTTCAGCATTAGCTCTGGCTCAATGCATGTGAGGTGGTGGTGACGTGGGGGTGGGGGGGCGTGGGGGAGATGCCTGAAGAGTTAAGCAAGAACCAGTAGTCTTGGCTCCTCGTGACCCGAGAGTATGACATACAAGCAATCTACACATCCCCATGCTCTTTAGGAAGGCATTGAAAGAATACCAGTCCATTACTCTGATCATTTCAGAATGATCCATACCTATGCATGAAATACTGAATCCTGTGGTGGTATGTGTCATATTATTACTCAAAAGCCATGCCAATTTCACCCTATTATTAGATAGTTCCTGGGAAGAAGGACAAGGTGGGACCCCCATTTTGGTGCCACCACCTTAATTCTGTCCCAAGCGATTGCTGATACCTGGAGAGGAGGGGCCACCCTAACAATCTACCAATCAGAATTTAGTGTGCCAACTGCAAAAGGATGTAGAGGACTCTTTAGACCAGGGGTTCTCAACCTTCCTAATGCCACAGCCCTTTAATACATACAGTTCCTGTGGGTAGTGACCCATAGGTTGAGAACCACTGCTCTAGACTAAGAACAGTCTTGAAAGTGACACAAACTAGGTCTACCCTCCCATGAGATCTCAGAGAGGCTCATGGGAGGTCCACATGCGTAGTAAGACTCTAATTTCAAGGTGACCTCTGAACCATGAGGTAGACCTGACCCAAGTGATATAACCTCCCCAAAGAGAATCCCCCAATCATAACCTTTACCTCTTTTCCTTTGTCCCAGCAATGAGGATTCATTCATTGTCTATGATGAAATATAATTTGCTCTGGAAGCCTATTTCTTGCTCTTGCTCTGTAAATCTATTTTTCTCTTTCTCAAAAAACTTTGTTTACACTTAATAAAACTTCCTTTTCTTACTAAAACTTTACTTGCTCTTTTCAATTATTTCAGCAACTATCTGAAGCCACCACCACACCACTCTAACACTGTCAGTAGTGTCCACATCTCCAACAGCCATTAGATGCTTTCAATCTTCTAAAAATTAATAAGTTATTGGTGAACGTGGTTATTTCATCATTATTTGTACATCTATGTACCTCTATGAGGCCCACTTGAATAAAAAGAACAGTTCTATAAGTATTTACTATTTCCTTATCAGTATTGCAAATGTTTTACCTGTATTAACTCATTTAATCGTCATAACAATCGTGTGAGAAAAATGTTACTATCACCCCCATTTTATGGAAGAGGAAGCTGAGGACAGAAATGTGAAATAACTTGTCCAAAGTCATTCAGCTAACTAGGAGTTAAGCCCAGGTAGCCTGGGCACACATTTAGCAGTCTCTGTTATCAGGGATACAAGTTTTGTTTGTATGTTTTTTAGGCAAGAACACACATCTCTTTATTTTTCTATATAAAATTTACCCACTGGCTTATAACCCATGTATCCTTCAGCATAAGGTTGGTTAGCTTCCATGTTTTTGTATGTGTATGCAGGTTTCTGTTGTTGTTGAGCTCAACTTTTATTCCATGATGGTCTGAGAAGATGCAAGGAGCTTTCAGAGAGCCTTGAATACATCATCTGCTTCCTTGTCTTTTAGGAAAGATTCTAGACCCCCTGGGTCAGAGGATGTCTTATTCATTTCTATTCTTTTCCAAATGCTGATAGCTGTGCTGGTCACACAATAGGTACTTAAGCTATACTTGTTAAATGAATTAGTAAGGAATGAATGATTGGCTGAAATGAGAATGAAGATTATTATTAGCTTATTTGTTAAGTAACATTTTATTTTTAATTTAAAAACTATAATCATCCTATAGTGCCATAGAACACTAGAACTGAGTCCTCCTACCTAGCTATAATTTTGTATCCTTTAACAAATGTCCCTGTCTTCCCCTTTCCTTTGCCCATCTCAGCCTGCAGTATCCTGTGTTCTACTTTTTACTTCTATGAGATCAACCTATTTTTAGCTTCCACATATGAGTGAGACCATGTTCTATTTAAATTTCTGATCTGGGTTTATTTCACTTAACAAAATATCCTCCAGTTTTATCCATACTGCTGAAAATGACAGGATTTTATTCTTTTATAGGGTTGGCCACAGCAAGGATCATGAAGCCTTTGGCTTACACTACTATCCATGGTGGTATTTGCTCTCTCCTCTTTGTCTACTTGCTAAATGAAATGGCGGCACTTTACAGGCTCATTAAGAGTTCTTGGGCCCGAAGATGGATTTCTGAAATCTGATGCAAATTGAGTGACATTTAAGATTCCAGTGACCATCTTCATGCTACAGTTGATTACATTTAAGATGGAAATTGCAAAAGAAGTTGAGGAATTTCTGATAAGAATAAATTCAGGGAGAGACAAACTGCATGGGAAGTTGTAAGTAGGGAATTTAAAATCCAAACTGACAGGGGAGAGGAAGGAAAGAGGTAAAATGCATCCTCCCTCAGCAAACATGCTCAATGTTAAAATATGGAAGATGGCAAAAGGGAGATGGAGGTAGGAATTCAGCAAATGCATGCTTAAGTGTTGTGGAAGAGTGTTTTATAGCATGGACCATGGATATGGATGGCCTACAGTGAAATCCTAACTCTAGTTAGGTGCACAGCTTCAGGTAATTTACTTAACCTTTCTGTAGTTTAGTTTCTTCATCTGCTAAATGAAGTTAGCAATCCTATGAAGTAATCAGATCAATGCTTGACACACAGAAATTACTCTATAAAAATTAACCAATATTAATATGATCATCATTATCATCACGTTTGTTGTTTCAACATTTTATTATCAATTTTGAGGCCAATAAATGAGAGACGAATATGACAGAGTTCCCACTCTCAAGAAGCTAAATCAAGTTTAGTGTTTTTCATTTATGGATTTAAAGGCAACTGACTTTTATAAAAATATATATTACATACATTTCCAAAATATAAAAGATAAGTTATGAATGCATTCCTGTCACTGAAGGAATATAGGAATCAATTAGGACATAGTTTGCTGTTGTAATATTTATTCTTCGGGTTTTTTAATTACCTATTTTTTAATAATTGAGCATGTGACTTGGGATATCCCAGTGCTGTGTAGTATTTTGCTAGAATGCTTTCATAAATCAGAGTGTATGGAGTTCCCTATCTTTAAATAAACTTCATTATCTCTGGTTTTTAAACTTCTTACAATCCAAAAGAAATATATGCAAGATATCCTAGACTTAAGTAAAAATAATAAAATCTTAACTACAAAAATGTAGTAGTTGTTGAAAACTCCTAGATACGGAGCATAAATATTAGTTACATAAGAATTATAGATAGGAAAACTTTATTTAAATACCCATGGATCTGATAGTTGTTGAAATATTGTTGCTTCAAGTACATCTCTATACTTGGTTGATGAAATAATATGATCTTTGTATTAAATTCTTAAAAATTAATGCTAATAGAAAAGGTTTATATTATATATAGCAGAAAATTAATATTTGCTATACTTTTAAAGAACAACTGTTTTTAGAAAACTATGACTCACTTTTCAGCATTTCTAATGTTGAGGCAGAGGAACCAACTTTTATGGTTAGCAGTGAGCTATGCAGTTTGTTCTTTAATATGTTATGCTATTTTTTAAGCAAAATTCAAGCAGAACATTAAGGCTACTCATGGAACTGAGAAAAATGTTATTGATGAATAGCTCTATGCATGAATAATAAAAATAATAGCCATCATTTATTAAATGTTTGTCACATAATATTTCAATCAAATATTTTAAATGATCTTGGGATAATACTTTAATCAGAAATAGGGAAATATTAGACTGGTTTCTCGGAAGGAGTAGGGCTCATAGGACCTTGGAGCCTAGAACTGTGCTTCCTGGGGGAATGAGGAGGAAAGAGAGACTCTGTATGGAGAAATAAGCTATAAAGACTACTGCAGATGCATTACATGTGTGTATGTGTGTGTGTGTGTGTGTGTGTGTGTAACAGAGTCACTCTGTCACCAAGGCTAGAGTCCTGTGGCAAGATGCTAGAAAACAGCAGCCTCAAACTCCAGGGCTCAAGTAATCCTCCTGCCTCAGCCTCTCTAGTAGCTGGGACTACAGGCACTCACCAGCACACCAAGCTAATTTTTCTATTTTTAGTAGAGACAGAGCTCACTCTTGCTCAGTCTGGTCTGGAACTCCAAAGCTCAAGCAATCCTCCTGCTTTGGCATCTCAAAGTTCTAAGATTACAGGCGTGAGCCACATGCCTGGCCAAGATTACTCTTTTGATGTGAAACAGCTGGGATTCAATCCCAGGGCTGATTGGCGGTTGTATGCCCTTGCCACACAAGAGCACTTGATGCTTGTAAAAGTAATCATGTGATTATTCTAAAGCCTAAATCTCCAACACAATTATTTGAACACCCAGTGTTTGCCTATTATAAAGGAATCTATTTGCCTCATAGATTCCTTTCACCTCTGAAGTCTTATAATCCTTATTTTCTGTAGCATTCATTTAGTTGTTGATATATGATGTCTTTTCAAATTTAAATTGGTTTTGTTTTTACAAGTATTTGTCTACATGGCTTATTTTCCAAGTAGATTACAAGATATTTGAATATCAGAGCCATTTGTCATGCTTTTTTGTGTCCCCCATTAAATATAAGGATATGCAACAAATATAGGGACTCATTATGTTTTCTGCTAAATGAAATATCTGGATATAGAATATGCCCTTGATATTCTAGACAGAGATGTCTTAAATTCTTGAATTTCCAAGATTATGAATACAACTCTAGCATCCATTCAATTTCGCCCATAAAGAATAGAAGCATGTAAAAAAAATTAAAATCAATCTCTTAAAAAATAATTCTATAATTTTAATTAAGTAACCACTCTGTCTATGCTGAGAATAGACTTCATGAACAAAAGTAGAGAGAGAGACTAGCAAAGAATCTTTGCACCATTCCAGGCTAAAGATGTTGGTGGACTAGTTTAGTGTAGCAGTAGTAGCAAAAGTAGTTGGATTTTGTTTATATTTCATAGGTTGCTTTGGAAAATTTGGAAATGGATCAGATAGGGCATTTAATAGAAAAATAAGAATCAAAGTTTGCTCCAATTTCTTGACCTGAGCAAATATAAGAATAGGATTACCATTTACTAATATGGGGAGACTTTAAAATGAATTATTTGAGAGGGAAACTCATGAAGCTAGTTATTTGGAGGCATAATAAAGATGTCTATTAATATCAAAATAGTGATGTTGAGTAGATAACTGGTTATCTGAATATGAAGTTCAGAGAAGCAGCCTGGAATGGAAATATAATTTTGGTTTTCTTCAGACTGTGGTTGGTAAAATCTTTAGGCTGGTGAAGTTATCTAGAAAAGGATTGTGGGTAAAAGAAAGTTTGAGTTTAATCCCTGGGGCACTATAGCAATTTAAAATTTAGAGAGAGGAGGGGTGGCGCCTGTGGCTCAAGGGGGTAGGGCGTTGGCCCCATATGCTGGAGGTGGTGGGTTCAAGCCCAGCCCCAGCCAAAAACTGCAAAAAAAAAAATTTAGGAAGAGGAGAAGAAATAACTAAAGGAATCTTAGAATAAGAATAGCTAGTAACAGAGGAGGAGATTCAAGATAGTGAGATGCTGTAAGGATGACGTGTGGCTAGTGGTTCAAGATGGACACAAGCAAGTGAGAGGAGGAGCAAGAATGCACCTTTGGATTAATAGAAGTGTGAAGAGAGTACACTAACCCAAGTGGTCATAGTAAAGGATGCTTCGTATGAGTGCATGTGGAAGTCATGAAGAACTAGGACAGGAGTAGTGCAGGAAAAAGTGAAGTTAGACTAGGTGCTGAGAGTAAGCTACTACAGTGTATTTAATGACTGTGTCAAGGAAGACTAGGGATAGGAGATATTGATGAGCTTCAATACTGGCAGTGGGGGGAGGAGGACAGGGAACAATGGGGCGTGGCAACAGTCAGGAGGTACCTGTCCAACTATGGAACCTACTGGTCTGGGGAGTCCTGAGAATGGCAGGTTTAGCGTCCCTTCCCTGAGGCTTCAAATGTCCACAACATCATAAAATCTGGAGAGTTTATTGACTTGGAAGAGCATGAAAATACTCAGGTAAGCAAGCATATTCTCTAAAGGCCTAGGGAATATAGAAAGGTAGTCCACAGGCAGTTTCAAATACTGCCTAAGGGAGTGTTAATTGTCCTTGGCTGGGAACCACTGGACTTAGTTCCAAAGCTCATTTCCTTGATATTTGTTGGCACTGCCTCAACTATGTGACCTTTTCAGAGTTGTAAAGTTCTATACACATACACAGAAAGTTATTGGTACATAGTTCCAAGAGTCTATTTTAATGAGCATTGGTGTTGCTTCAGAGAGGTCCTTTACTTCACCCAGTGGTTTGCAAGAATCTACTTTATTCATTTGCATTTTTAGGCACATGCCCCTTTCCTCAAACAAGTTACATAGGAGTACAAATGAATTAAAACACATGAAGTGGAGCCTTGGTGCTTAAATACTAAAAGGTATGTGTGTGTTAGGAGTGGGCAGAATGGTTGGGGGAGAAAATAACAACCTTAATCCAAAAGGATGAGACTCTGCTCTGATAGGAGAATTCCAGACCCCAGTGTGTGATGACATTTGCTTATAGAAATTATTCTTTTCTGTATGTGGCATTTCTTAAATTACACTGCCCAGTAGGATATGCATTCTGCTGAAATGGCCAAAGGTAATACCAGAGATAACTCCACAGGAACAGGAATGTTTAACAGCTGTTGGTTTTGCTAATATAGCTGGGAAGATCTGTTAAGTTCTTTAGCCTGCCACAGTTCAGAATGGCCTGAATCTGAAGTTTACAAAACACTAAGCTGAAATAGAATTCGAAACAGGATGAGAAGGAAGTGACAAAAATTCTCTCAACCAAAATTTAAGCAGGATCTTCTAGAGCCTTCCCTGTGACCTTTAGTGTCAGTGCTTATCCTCTCCAAATCCGCTCTTAGCAAGAATCCTGCTGTGGATCTTTAGAGAGAATCCACCACCCTTGATATCTGATTACCTGGCCTTCCTTCAGCAAGAATCCTCTTAAGTCCATTTAGGAAGAATTTCCCTACCCTTCTTTCCTCTAAATATTCCATCCACTGACCCCCTTCATCCTGCCCTCTAGCTATAAATTCTCAATTGGTCTTGTATTTGGAATTGAGCTCAGTTCTATGCTGAAGTCACTTTTTCCCTGTTGCAATAGTTTCTGAATATAATCTGTCTTTCCTGCTTTAACTAGTGTCTGACTCTGGTTCTTGTAAAAAAAGGGGAGGCAGGTGCCTAGACATCTTATTTATTTTATTTTTTTTTTTTTATTATTATTAGTATTTTATTATTATTATATACACCATGACCAAGTCGGATTTATCCCAGGCTCTCAAGGCTGGTTCAATATACGTAAATCTATAAATGTAATTCAACACATAAACAAACTTAAAAATAAGGACCATATGATTCTTTCAATTGATGCAGAAAAAGCTTT
>CAUYPK010025949.1:0-16862 GCA_963574355.1 Loris lydekkerianus | reverse complement strand
CATTTTCCCAGTCACCGTGGCATGACATTTACATTTCACATTTGCTGAGTTTCACCCTTGCCCTTGTGAGATGCCCCGTAGGTGTGATTCCACCAATACCCCTCCCTCAACCCCCCTCCCCCCTCCCTCTTCTCCCTTTCCTCCTTTCCCCTATTCTTAGGTTGTAGCTGGGTTATAGCTTTCATGTGAAAGCCCTAAATTAGTTTCATAGTAAGGCTGAGTACATTGGGTACTTTTTCTTCCATTCTTGGGATACTTTACTAAGAAGGATATGTTCCAACTCCATTTGTCTTCTTTAGAGAAGGTTCTATTCGTGCAACAGCCTTTTTTCCCCCAGTTCTTTATCGAGGTATAATTTACATATAGCAAAAGGCATACATCTTAAGCATACAACTCAATGCTTTTCTTCATATATGTGTAAATATTCCTGTGACCACTAACATTAAGAAGTGTAACATTCCTTTCACCTTAGAAAGGTATGAACTTTTTGGAGGTTTTTTGAGGAGGGACTTTTGGGAGGTAACTAGGTTTGGATGAGGTCATTAGGATGAAGCCCCCATGATGGGATTAGTGCTCTTATCAGGAGAGAAAGGGACCAGCTCACATTCTCCTTCCTTCTTTTCTTTCTCTGCTACATGAGAATTCAACAGGAAAACTGCCATCTATAAACCTGGGGGAGTGCCTGATCTGCCAGGGCCTTGATCTTGACCATCCCAGCCTCTAGAATTGTGAGAAATAAATGTTTGTTGTCTATGGCATTTTTGTTATATATAGCAGCCTGAACTAAGACACCACTATTCTGACCTTGTCTTAGTCTCCTTGTATTACCAAAACAAAATACCATAGACTGGGTGGCTTAACCAACAGAAATTTATTTTCTCATAGTTCTGGAAGCTAGATGTCAAAGATCAAGGTTCTGGCCAATTCAATTCCTGGTGAAGGCTCTCTTTCTGGCTTGTAGGTGGCTGTCTTCTCTCTTTGTCCTCACATGGCCTTTCTTTGGTGCATGCTAAGAGAAAAAAAGAGAGAGAGAGATAGCTCAGGTGTCTCTTCTTATAAGAAGACTGATTATATTTAACCAAACTCATTTAATCTTTTTTTAAACTTATTTTTTATTTCAAATTAATATGAGGGTACAAATTTTTAGGTTACATTGTTCTCACTTCCAGGGTAAAGTTCTATTTGTAAAAGAGCCCCTTACCCAGGGAACATGTTATACACCCTCACAAGGTGCACATTAGGTGAGATGCCGCCTCATGCCCTCCGTCCTTCTGCCAATCATCCTCCCCCCCCCCCGCCTCCCTCTATCCCCAAACTGGACTGAATAGTGTTTTATTGTTCTTATGAGCATGTTTTTATATTTTTGTTATATTTTTTTTTTTTGTTTTTATATTTATTTCATATTAGCATGGAGTAAATTGGATATCTATTTTTCCATTCTTGTGATACTTTACTAAGAAGAATGTATTTCAACTCCATTCCAGTAAATATAAAAAATATAAAGTCTCCATCTTTTTTAATGGCTGAATAGTATTCCATGGTATACATATACTACAGTTTGTAGATCCATTCATGGGTTGATTGGCTTAGGTTGCTTCCACGACTTGGCAATTATGAATTAAGCCATAATAAACATTCTGGTGCAAATGTCTTTGTGGTAAAATGATTTTTGTTCTTTTGGGTGGATAACTAGTAATGGGATTGCTTCTCTCCAAAAAGGCTGTATTAGTCTGCAATTTCTCTAGCAGTGTAAAAGTGTTCTCTTTTCTTCACATCCATGCCAGCATCTGATGTTTTTTGACTTTGTGATGTGGGCTAGTCTTGCTGGAGTTAAGTGGTATCTTGGAGTGGTTTTGATTTGCATTTCTCTGATGATTAAAAATGAGCATTTTTTCATGTGTTTGTTGGCCATTCATCTGTAATCCTCGGAGAAGTTTCTGTTCCAATGTCTTTCTCCCTTATACAGAGGGTTGTTTGCACTTTTCTGATTGTTTAATTTGAGTTTCCTGTAGATTCTAGTTATTGGGCCTTTGTCAGATTTATAATATACAAAAATCTTCTCCCATTCAGAAGGCTGTCTTTTAGCTTTGTTTTTGGTAACTTTAGCTGTGCAAACACTTTTTAGCTTGATCAAATCCCAGTTATTTATTTTTGGTGTTGATGAGATTACTGCAAGGAGGGGTGGTCTTCCTCATAAAGGTTTTCCCAGGCAAATATCTTCAAGTGTTTCCCCATACTCTCTTCTAGAAGTTTTATTGTTTCATGCCTTAAATTTAAATCTTTTATCCAACAAGAATCAGTTTTTGTCAATGGTGAGAGGTGCAGGTCTAGTTTCAGTCTTCTACATGTGGATAACAAGTTCTCCCAGCACCATTTGTTAAATAAGGATTCTTTTCCCCAGTGCACATTTTTGTTAGGTTTATCAAAGATCAAATAATGATATGTGGCTGGATTCATCTCTAGACTCTTTATCCTGTCCCATAGATCTACATCTCTATTTTTGTGCCAATACCATGCTGTTTTGATCACTATAGCCTTGTAGTATAACCTGAAATCTGGCAACATGATGCCTCCAGATTTGTTTTTATTTATAAGAACTGTATTTTCTATTCAGCGTTTTTTCTGGGTCCATATGAATAAAAGTATTTTTCATAATAGAAGTACCTGAAATTTTATTTCAAGTTCTTTAAAGTATCACATTGGTGCTTTGATGGGGATTGCATTAAATCTATAGATTGCTTTGGGTAGTGTGGACATTTTAACAATGTTGATTCTTCCCAGTCATGAGCATGGTATGTTCTCCCATTTGTTGATATTTCCTATTTCCTTTCTCAGTTTCATAATTCTGTTTATAGAGATCTTTCATGTCTTTTGTTAGATATATTCCCAGGTATTTCATCTTCTTTCAACCTCATTTAATCTTACTTATTTTTTTAGAGACCATATTCCAAATACAGCTTCTCTAGGGGTTAGCGCTTTAACATATGAATTATAAGGGGCATTCAATTCATAAAAGTAATAAATGTAGTATTATCTTGTACAAATAAACCACAATTTATTTATCAATTCTTCTGTTGAAGAACATTTGGTTTTTTTCCAATCTGCCAATAGATATTTATTCTAAATAGGTCACCTGCTGAGCCATAGAGAAATATAAAATGTGTCCCCGCCCATCAGGAGCTTATGCTTGCCACCTGTGCTTAGAAAACAGCAAAGAATGCACCAACATATAAAGCAACATATGACTCTGACTCACTGTGCAGAGACAAGATCAGAGACTCAAAAGGAAGAAGTTTTTAAAAGAATATCAGTAAAGTCTGTAAATACATGCACTTGGAAGATGAGCCAGCTTAAAAATATCAGCTGCCAGAGAGACAAAAGCAACTCTAAGAGAGGCTGGTGCTGGCAGGTACTTAGTCCTGCCGTATGGACACTCTGGGAAGCCTCATAAATGCCTGTGCTCTGGGCCAAAGAGCTTCATGAAGAGGGAGCAGGGTGAAAACATTCCCCTTGGAACAGAGCTGGCTTTTGCTTTGTTTTTGTGGTTTTCTCCAAGAGGGCAAGGGGAGGGAAAGGTCTGTCCTCAAAAGGACAGTTAGGCGCCATGCCTGTGGTTGTGAAGGGCTCTCTGTGGCCAGATGTGGATGCTCTGAGTAGAGGAAAAACAGGGCAAGCAAAAGGGAAAGGAGCATGGAGTCCCAGGTTGGGCTCTAGTGGCTGCATATTCTGCTGTCTGGATCAAGGGTGGATTTGGGTAAGTCAAGTAGAATGTTTGGCAGCTGTGAGCCAGGGATGGCCAGCTGGAACTTGACAGCCCCCAGTGGCGCCTGAGAGCCTGCCCACAGAGCTGCTACTATCCCTGTGCATGGATTAGAGAGTCAAGGTCTCATGTGTCCTCACACAACTTTGGAAGCCCACCCCTAACTCCCAAGTCCTACCCCCACCAAGCTCTATCTAGCATCACAGGACTTGGCCTTTCCTTGTCATGGTCATATAACATGAAAGAGTCGTGACCTCAGAGGTGCTGAGTTTTCAGAGGTGAAGGGTGATAGAATGGAGGAGTATGGGAAGATCTCAGGGCAGTTACTCAGTGAAAGCTCCCAGCCACAGTTTCATGACCATGTTGGTTGTAATTCTCGGTGGAATATCATCAATATTACATGATATTAATGTTCTGAATTCTCTGGTTTAAGCTTTCTTTTTACTTTCTTTTTTCATTGAAAGGACAAAAGCCACGTTAAATGTAAGCTTGGAAAGAAAAACACAAGACAACTTCCTATCAGATATTTTTATGTTTTCCTTCCTTCAAGTTCATATTTTATATACTGTTATTGCCACAATATTTTAGCTTGAGCATTTTCCATGTTGCTATAATAGTTACCATGATTATACTTATACCTACATAATATTGAAAGTGGATGAACCATGATTTTCTATTTTCTTTTGCTGGGCATCTTATGGTCAATATTTTTTCTATCATCTATAACTGTGCAATTGAATAATTCTTTTAAAAGAACTTTTTACTTGAAGTTGCCACATACAATAGCTCTGAGGTAAGGGCTGGATTTTCTCTGTGTTTGAAGGACAGAAGATGAAGACTTAGGGCCACATTTTTGTAGGTCCAAAACCAACAACAACAAAAAAAGGGGGGGTGTGCAGTGGGAGGAATGGGAGGAATTGCCAAAAATATAATTTCCAAAATGTTAAAAAAAAAGTGTCTTTCTTATACAAATATGTAATGAGTTTGTGTCAAGGTTTTATTTTAACTGATTAATGAGAGAACCAAGAACAAGGGAAATGGATGTACATATGGTTAGTAAAAATAAAATTGTAAAAAGATCTTTAAGATATAAAACTGGTTGTTTTTCTTTAGGACAATAAAATGTAACCTTTAGGGTTATCTTCTCTACTAAACAGAAGTCACTTGTATCTCTATAGAACAAAAGGTTATTTGCACCATATAAATTATTCACACTGCATAAAAATCACCACTTGTATCTTAATGGCTTTCAACAAATTAACAGCCAACTTTATAGAGTTATAAAATATCAAACCAAGAGTACATAGCAATTGTACTAGAAAGTCAAATGACCCTTAGGCAGGCTTGGCAATGAAGATCATGCATCTTTTTGCCTTTTTTCCCTGGCTTTTGGATATTTTCTTTTCTTGTAGAAAGAAGAAACTTGGGAAGGAGGCTCCCTGAAGATATTAACTGCCCATCCTCCACCTGCAGAGTATGTCAGCACAGGGCAGCACAGCAAGATCGTCCTCTTGGTTGGAAGCAGTGTGTGGGGGGGGTATGGAGGCTCAGCAAGGATAGAAAGGAGGCTTGAACAATGAACATCCTACCACTAGGGTAGATGGAAAGGGAGGATGCAGAGCCTGTGAGAGGAACAGGGATGGTGCCCTCGGATATGGCCAGAGGACCAGCCCTAACTCCCAAGGACTCTCATATGGAAGGACCTGCCAGGGATCTTAGAAGTTCATGTAGAATCTATCTATTTTACAAAGTTAAGTAATCCCTTCATTGTAAACTAGAGTCCTGCCTACATATTTTTGTGCTATCAACAATATTGTCCACCTTAAACACTGCCACCTTTTTGTCCCAAATACCCCTTAGAACCCCTGGACCTAAAAGGCTAAATAACTGGCAGTCCCTCTGGCTTTGTGCTTTCCCCTCCAGGGCCTGGCCTGGGGTTGTCTTTGCCTCTCCCTCCTGTTCCGGGGCAGGCCCTGGCTCTTTGGGATAGAGCAGAAGGGACAGAGAACTCCAGTCAGGGTGACCAACTTGCCTTGCTATTCCCAGGACTTCCTAGATTGGAAGATTGAAAGTTCCACATTCCAGGGACCACCCCTCAGTTTGGGGAAAACTGAGACTGTGTTTTAGTTATATTAGGCTGCTGTAACAGAATACCTTAATCTATGTGGCTTAAACTATAGACATTTATTCTTTCACAGTTCTGTGGGCTAGAAGTCCAAGATCAAGATGCCAGTATGGTCAGGTTCCTATGAGGACTCTCTTCTTGGCTTGTAGACAGAAGCCTTCTTACTATGCCCTCACATGCCAGTAGTGACATATGTGCTGTGGTGTCTCTTCTTATAAGGGAGCTATCCCAATATGGGGCCTCAACTTTATGATCTCATCTAAACTTAATTGTTTCCCAAAGGCCCTATCTCAAAATAGAATTGCACTGGGGGTTGAAGCTTCAACATACAGATTTTACAGGATTGATCTTCAGTCCATAGCAGTTGCTTACACTAAGTTCAGTCCCATTTTTCTTCTGAGCAGCAGTTTGAAGCTGCTGTTTCCACCCCAGTAGCTCTTTTAACTATTATTATTATTAATTTTTTTTTTCTTTTCTAACTCTCTTCTATCTCAAATATCATCTCAATCCATAACCACAGCCAAGGACTCATGAATGTTTTCTGTGTATTTTAGTCTGGAAAGAAATTGAGTACAAGTTTTGTATTTTTGTTTTCTACAAGGAGATATTTGTGCAAGCTTCCAGGAGACAAATGGAATGGAATGGGATGGGATGCTGGCATTCATGGATCAGAAATGAATCACTTTGCCTTCTTTCAGAGTTGTAGAGTCTTAGGAAAGAAACAACATTCTTTCCCCCACTTTTTTTGTGGCAGAAAGCTGTGAAAAGAATAAAATCTTCTGAGTGAAGACCTAGGGTCACAAGAGATGGATTAACTGCAGTTAGACTCTTAAAGGACAACAGGCCTGCCATGCTTATTTACACACAAATGATATCTCTAAATGTTCTCTCTAAGCATTTATTCTGCTTTAGGGTCTTCAGAAAAATAGATCACTACCTGGCCAAAGAGAAGGGAAGAAAAGGAGAATTGTGTTGGGGTGGAATGGCCTGATGGCTAAACTCCCTATAGTGCTGTGGGCAAAAGCAGATCCCTGGATAAGGGGGGACCATGAGCAGCTCTGAAAATAAAATATTATTGGCTTGCATCTGAAACTGTCACATTTCACCGAAATGGAATATATTACTCAGAAGAGAGAAGCACCAAATATTATGCAGTCTGCCTTTAGGGAAAGAAAAAACACCCACTTCTTACAAAAACACTTTTTTGGGATGAAGGATTTGATTTCAACTGATGAGTCATCACTGTGTTTTTTTACCACTTAGCCAAAAAGTGAGGTTTTTAAAAGCATTTCTTGAAGCAAATTCTTCCATTGCTTAGGTCTCTCTCAACTGAGAAGGCCTCCTGTGCATATATATCCACAATGCCAACAGCTGTCCCTGTTTGCATGGAAGATATTATGGGACAAGATTCATAGCTCTCAAGTTCCAGATGCATTATGAAAAAACAAACTCAAGATAACATGTGTTATCTAAGAGCAAGAAATAATCAAGAAACCTAAAATAAATTTTAGGACATAAATTTCAGTGAGTAAAGGATATGTTTAAAGATAATACCATGAATGTCAAAAAAAGAATATAAGAGAGTTTGGGGCTCTCAATTTTGTGGACATTGCAGGAGGAGTGACCATCTGTCTTGGTTTACCCAGGACAGTCCTAGTTAATGCTTGAAAAGTACCCGCCTTGACTCTCAAAAGTGTCTTGCCTTGGACAGAGAGTTTTGTGGTCATCCTAGGTGTGGTGGTTTTAAAATGCATCTGCATATTTTTTGGCACCCCTTTCATCTATATCCCTTCCCCTCAGCAATGAGTGGGCTTTAGTGACCATCAGAATGGATAGCATGTGACAGCAGTGTCACTGCCTGATTACCAAGTCTAGGTTAGAGAAGACCATACAACTTTCGGGTTGTCTTGGGATGCTTGTGCTAAAAGTCCTCAGCCACCCTCTATGAAGTCTGACTTCACAGGGTCCACTGTGCTGGGGGCACCGCATGGAGAAAGCAGAGAGTGAGAGCAAGAGATGTGTGCACAGCCACAGCTGTTCCAGCCCTCCTATTTGAGTCTTCCCAGCCCAGATGCCAAACGTGAATGAGGTGGGCATCAAGGTGACTCCAGCCCCAGTCACCATCTGGATGTGGTCACATAAGAAACCCCAAGTGAGAGGTATCTGGCTAAGCCTAGTCAATTCCAGAACCATGAGAGAAAATGATACTAAATGATGTTGCCTTTGTGTGCCAGGAAATTTGAGATGGTTTCTTATGTATAACAGAGACGAGATAGAGGGTGGTTAAAGCGTGCTGTTCCCTGATGGCACCTTGAGGGCCCCTACTGAATATTCTTGCATTGTTGCAGGTTTTTTATTATGAACCTTTGCGCATTCATTTCATTCTGAACGCTGCAGTTGCACTGGCTTCCTTTCAGCATTTCCTACAGCCAAGCTCCCTCTGAGCCAGGGCCCACAGTCTAGAACAGTGATTTTCAGCTCATGTGTTATGAGAGGATCTTATGTGTGCCATGAACATTTTTAAAGATCATTAATTATTTTATTTTTGAAAGAACTTCAAAGCACAGTAAGTGTATTCTTTTTTTTTAGTACTTTTTTTTGATCAACATAATTTAAGTGTCCATGGGTTCAAGTGTGCTCTGAGGTTAAAAATTAACCCATGGGTTAATTATGGGTTCAAGTGTGCTCTGAGATTAAAAAAAAAGATTAAAAATCACTGATCTAGAATATTCCTCTCCTTACCTACTTCTTCCATGTCTAACTTTCACCCACTCTCTGGATCCCAGCTTAAAACCCCCTTCTTGATTCCTTCTCATGAGGTCTTAACCTTCTTCTAGTCACTTGTGAGAAACTGTATTTTCTACAAATCATCACAGCCATAATTTTGATCCTGCACACCATTCCAAAGTTTTGCTATTATCTTATCAAGAGGTGGCATCTATTCCCCCTCTCTTTGAAATCAAGTAGGACTTTGTGACTACGATATTGACTAGAATGTGGCAGAAGAAATGGTGTGTAATTTTGTGTCTACGTCACAAAGGATTATGGCTTCTAGCCCACTCCTTCTCAAGACACACACCCTGGGCACTTGGTCACCATATTGTGGGGAAACCCAGGCCACGTTGTGAGGCCACGTGTACATGTTCTGTCTAATAGTTGTAGCTCAGGTCTCAGATGTCAGCCCTTGTTAACTGCCACACAGTTGAGTGTGTTTTCCTCGAAAAGACTCCAGTGCCTTGCTTTTGAGCCACAAAAATTGATGCCAACCAGAGCAGGGTTGAGTGCTCATCAATATTATGCAGTCTATTGATATTGTTCTAAGACTAAATTTTGGGATGGTTTGTTATGCAGTAATAGATACTCAGAGCACTACTGTATTTTTATTTCTTAGAACTATTTCAGCTGTGATCATATAAACATTTTTTAAATGATGTGCTCAATGTGCTCTTTCCACATTATGAGATCCATGAGAGCTGGGACCCTGAGTGCCTTGTCCATTGTTGTATTTCCAGCACCTTCCTGTGGCTGTTACGCAAGAAAAGCTTCAAAACATGTTCATCAAATGAATGGATGTAGTGCTAAAAAATATGTGGAAATACCACTCAAAGTGAAAATGAAAATCAAAATTGTTCCTGAGAATACAAAACAAAATTATTTTGGTTATTAGAAAAATGAAGAAGGATATGCTGCTTATGTAAGATATTAGTGGAGTTTGGATGCTGTTTTGTAATTTTGCACTTATCAACCTGTTACTGTATGCCTGTTTTCAACCACATATTAATTTTGTCACATGCAATCACATTTGGGTGGACACAAATACTATGGCAACAAAAGCTCTTTGTAATCTCTTGGCACCCTTAAGGGTTAGTTTTGGAGTAGATCCTTGGGTCATGCAACTTCATTAATGCATTTACAAAAGATCTAACTATAATCACATAGAAAAATAAATATCACCTCCTATGGGTCAGAAAGTATGCATCAAATTAAATACCACAAAGGAAAATTTGCTTGAAGATGGATATATTCAAACCAGCAAAGTGGGAAACAAGCAGGTGACAAGTGTTATTGTGAAACACTTAGCTATTATTTTTGAAAACATATGAAAGACTGCAGTCCCAGAGGGGGAAGAGGCTACAAAAGTGCCCAGCTTTTCAAAAGGAAATAACTTCTCAAGAAATGAAAAAATAGAACAAAACAACAATTTATCAATTTTTTGAACACCTGGCAGGACTCAAGTTCCTGAGCAACCAGTTTGGCTAGAAGAAGATGGATTCAGGGCCAGACCAGCCAATGGCCTCTGGGGAGAGCGACAGACTGTGCAAACAATCTCAGAGCAATAGATGGCTGCACTGGGGCTTCTGAGGTGTTTGACTGCAGGTGAACAAATCAAGTGCCTCTTCAAAAAAGTGGGCCTGAGAAAATTTGATAACTATTTCCTACTACCGGAGGAAGAACTAATACAACCTTGTGAATTGGAATTGCAATTAACCTCAGCTGGGCATCTTCTTATGCCACCTAGTTGGAGTTCTTATCCATCCTCAGTTCAGTTTCTCCATGGAATATAGCTCCAGTCTCCAGCAAGGTTGGGGAAGGGTAGACATCAATTACCCAAGATGGGGCAGGGGTCTTTGCCCACTGATAGGAACAGCTATCACACACACGCACCCTTCAAAACATCCGATGTTCTATCTATCCCATCTGTATCAAGTCACTTGCTCTTTCCAAAAGCATCATGTTCTGTCTTCCCTCTGTAACTCTGCCCTACCATTCCCCCTCCCATATATCTCATATAATTAATTTTGACTGACCTGTTATTTCAAGAGTCAGTTCAGGCATTATACTAGAGGCTGGTGTCGGCCTGCCCAGATCTCTGTCAGCTGGGCAGGTCCCCCTCTTCCCCAGCTGTTATGAGTGTTGGGTTCTAACAGGTTCCAGTTCCAGCCTTCTCCAGAGATGAGCCCTCTGCCAACAGGGGCCTCATCTCCCAGAAACTTGTGAGATATTAAGCACCCTATCTCAGAAACCACCAACAGCCAACTACTGACCCAAAAGGAGTACTAGTCTGGCCTTGATTCAAGGTGGGACAGCTCTGTGGTGCAACTTGCACTCCAGGTCTCCCCTTGAGTCACAAAGAGGCTAGACTTCTTTGCTTAGCTTGTCCCCCATCTCTATCTTGCTTCCCTCATTTCTTTACAGGTTTCTTCTGAGAGTTTTTCCTTAATAAATCACTTATACAAGATTTCTCCTCTCAGGCTCGGCCTCTAGGGAACCTAACCTAAGCTGATACTGTCTCTTATGAGAGACTTTCTCTGAACATTTCTCACCCAAACTAAATTGGGACCCCTGTCTTGTGTACACACCTCTGTCACACAGCTTCTCACTAAGTATTGGAGTCACTGATTTACTCATCAGTCTCCCTGACCAGTCTACTTGAGAGGAGGAACCTTGACCTACTGGTCTTTTTCTTCCTAGCACTCAGGACTTATAGCTGGCGCTCAGTAAAAGTTTGATGAATTTGATTTTGGGGGATCTTTCTGAAGTGAGCATACTCATGAAATATACAGAGGTGAGTGGGAAAGCCTTATTTTGGGTGCCCTTGAAAGAGGATTCAAGAAAAAAGTCACAGGAAAGGTAACAATAATAGGATTGGGGCCCTAAAATGTTGGTTAGGACCACTGAAAATGGAACATAATCTGGTCAATGAATGATTACTAAGTCAGCTACTTAACAAGGTACAATGGAAGATTTTTTTTAAAAGATGTAATACATGGGACCCTCCTTCAAACAAAAAATACAGTTTGGGAATGTTGATTATAAATATATAAAGAGGCATAACAAATAACATGAACCCAACTTCCAGTCACAGTAAAGAATGGAAAGAAAGAGGCTAAAATTGTAGTGAGAAATTCAGGATATTCTCATCAACTTCCCAACTGTCAGGGTAGAGGAGATGTCATCAGCATTGACAAAGCCCCACCCTTGACCCCACTTGAGTCCCGCTCCTCTGAGCTCTCTTCTGGGGTCTCAAGCTGGGGTTATGGTAATGCAGATTCAGCACAAATTATTTCATCCACCTGCCATCACAAGAGACTCCACAAACACTAACATAGTTTCTAACAGCTCAAGGCCACACCTCTAGGATGACAACCTTAATTTTAACTTTCTGGCTGAGAAAGCTCAATGTTGTCAAAAGAATTTACTGTTTGTTTCAGTCCCTGATCTCTATTTTTCTTAGAAGTATTTACTTTGAGCAACTTGTCATTGTAAATCTTTCCTTTTTCCTTTTGTGATGCATCTTCCACAGCCCAGAACTATCTTTCTCAAGAACCTCAGAGCCATCATTTCAAAATGTAGTCATCAGGAAAAACAGCCTCCAGTCTTCTTGTTTCCCAGCCTCTGTGAAAGACCAGGGGTCTGACTTCAATAAGCACTCATTAGCAAACACAGGTTACCCAATCACATTGATCCTCCCCCTTAATGTCCTTCAGTACATTTTCTTTAGCACACCTAAGCTTTAAAAAGACCCCTGCCTTTTGTTTTGATAAGAGTTGAGTGCAGGGTTTGTTAAGATCTCTCCTCTTCTGCCATAGTACTGGATAAAATCTGTCTTACAGTCTTTAGTGTCTGGCTTTGCTTCTCTTTGACAGCACCCAAGAGAAGCTGTGACTTCAACATTAGTAAAAAGCTTGGAGGAGAAGAGTGACAAAGCTGTACTTCAGAGTGTCCTGGTTTTGCCCTGAGATAAAGCAGGATGTCGACAGGTGGACAGGTGACCCCTTCAAGGCCCTCTCTAGGCCAGTTTGCCAAGTTATTGGTAAAATGTTATTCTTTAAGGATTTCTGTGAGTATAAGGAAAGGGTGAGGCAAAGAATGAAGTGCCCACAGCAAATAGATAAGTGCTTCTATAATAAATAAGAATAAGCCTATTCCTGACTTTCTTGCTGGGCAACTTTAGGCAGATTGTATAAACTCTTCTGAGGCTCAGTGCCCCTATTCTGTTAAAAAAAAAAAGGGGGGGAGGGGATTACACTAGGTGATGTTCAAGTTCCCATCCAACTCTGACATATGATGACTTCCAGGGCCCCCAAATTTCTGAATTAACTGGAAAGCCCCTCCTGCTAATCATCCTTGATGGTTATGTTGAAATGCCTGTCATCTGTGTGTTGAGATGGAAGAGGAGTGGTCTACTGTGTATGAGAAAGAGCTCTCATACTTCTTCCAGGGCCATATGTGGCCAGGATCCCCTGGGAAACCAAAAGCACATATGGTTGCCAAAGAGTCTAACTCTGTGACTCAGAATTTGCCATCTGCTAAACAGCTTTTAATTGAAGCTCCAAGAGGCAGAAGCTGGCTGGAAAAATCTTACAAGTTGATCCAATAGGATTATCTTCCCTAAAAGAGGTTTTTCTGTGTTTAATTAGTTGGAAGTCATTTCATCACAGACAGATTATTTGGCTATCTGTCCCTTTGGTGTCCTCCTCCCACCGCCTCCCCCATGTTTGGACACCACAGATTCTTTATTTAGTACCAACCTCTCATGTTTTTCATTCCTGGAGGCTACACTGCCTGTCCTCCTGAGGCATTGATACCAAAGTCTTTCTTCACCACTCAGGATGCAGGTGAATTAGTCAACATGGACAGAGAAGCCAAGTATAACTAGTTCTCAGTTACCATATACTCAAGAATTACACACTCACAGTCACATTAACCTACATCAAGATTCAGCAGGTAGGCATGAACTGGAAAGGTAGCACTGACTGAAGGATAGCCCTGTCATCTCAAGGGCAGAGTGTTAGCCCTTTGTGTTTGAGGGCAGAATGGCCTGGACCAGCCCCGCCTGCTCTGTGCAGGTGGTGGGTGAAGGCATAAGCACCAGAGAGGGAGCTTCCTCTAATCTGGAATGTGGGCCACAGCAAGTCTTTGTCTTTCCTCAGGGGGTATGATATGAGATTCTGGTGTAGACAATAGGGGTACAAACCTGAAGAAGAGACCCTGTATTGAAACCAAGGTCTGATGACTGTAGCAAATGAAGATACTGTTCCAAGTGCTTCTAGGTTTACACCTGGGGAAAATACTCAATATAAATTCTAAGTAGATCATATCTTCATTTTAACCTTTTTATTATAGAAAATTTCAAAGCATATAAAAGAGGGAAAAATGGTTAATGAATCCTTATATAGCCATAAACCAGTTTGAACAATTATCAACTCAAGGCCAACCTTATTTCACCTGTACTCTCACCAGTCTCCTGCCCCTTCCCCTTATATTTTGTCCTCACATTTTATAGATGAGGAAACCAAGGCTCCAGTATAAATGAGAAAGAATGAATTGAGTCAGTTATTCTCATTGGAGAAGGGTGTGGGGTAGAAGAAGGTGTGGAAGGAATATATCATATTCTTTTTTTTTTTTTTTTTTTGTGAGACAGAGTCTCATTGTGTCTCCCTCAGTAAAGTGCCGTGGCATCACAGGTCAGAGCAACCTCAAGCTCTTGGGCTTAAGCGATTCTCTTGCCTCAGAGATTCTCTTGCCCCAAGTAGCTGGGACTACAGGCGCCCACCACAACACCTGGCTATTTTTTGTTGCAGTTGTCATGGTTGTTCAGCTGGCTCATGCCAGGTTCGAACCCGCCATCCTTGGTGCATGTGGCTGGCACCATAACCACTGTGCTATGGATGCCGAGCCAGAATATATCCAGAATCTTTGGGGGTAATGTGTATATTCTGGAAAATGCAAGGCTAATAATGCACTTTGTACATGAAAGAACAATTTTCATAATGTAAATTGCAGAAGGAAAAGCTGGACAAAAGCATTCTCAAAGCAGAGGAAAAACCTCTCAATCTGTGAGATTTCTATGTTTGTCAGAAAAAGACCGTGGGTTAGAATAGGTTATAAAGTACAGGATTAGAATATGTCCAAGGTCCCTTCCCTCTTTCACTCGTGTGTCAACCCTAACCCTAACTCTGGGATTTAGAGCCCCTGACTGTTTCTCTTTATAGCATGTGGTCCAGTTCTGTGTAACCAGGAGGTTTCAATAAATGCCTTGGAGAAGGGGCCTTCCTTGTACTTGTAGTTAAAATATGACCTAATGGGAGACCTAGAGGAAATTGCTCATAAACATCTTAGACATGGCATTTCCAAATTGGTAAAAGACCTTGAACAAACCCCATAATTGTCAAATTCTGTTCCCTGGAACCTTATGGGTGCATGAAGGGTTTGGCAAGCATTGACATGTCCCAGTCACCCATGGAAGAACTAAACTTCCTGAGGAAACCGTTCATTGAGTTTGCTTTCTTTGGGGGTTTGGCTGTAAAATTTCAGTAGAATTTTTTTTTTAAAAAAGAGTGCTGCTGTGGAAAAATCACTGACAATAGTCTCCTTCCACAAGAGAGGAGCTGATGTGTAATAGTGCAGAGAGAAAGTGTGACTTCCCCAAGTTCACACAACTATTTATTGGAATTGACAGGTCCAGACCCTCACTTGATATCCTGGGATATATGCACAATTGACTCAAATGTTGGCTTGGGGCCATAGGCAGTGCCCATTGTAAAAATGGAAGGGCTGTCCACACACATTCTCCCACTCTCTCACCCAGGTTGGGCACAGCAAGCAACTGTCCAGCTGTTTCTTCTACAAAGGTTCCAGTGATTGAGAGGCACTGTGGTGCAGGGAAATGTTCTCAAGCACCAGTGGCTTCTGGGCTGCCAGCCAAGGGACATGTGGTTTGCTCTGCCACCGAGCTCCAGCCAGCAGTTTACCTTCACTCCATGATCCTTTCTTACTCAACTCACTCCCTGGAAAGGAGACTGGACACACAGCATCACTAAAGAACAGTATAGGGTTTGGGCTCGATGGAGGGTTCTTCCAGAGGAAACCATTGTTCAGGGACTGGCAGCATAATCAGAGCACGGGGTGTAGAATTCTCCTCCGGTGGCCTTCATTGTATCCTGGAGCTTAGCTAAGCCCATGTCAGAGGATGCAAATGAGTTGTCAGAGGCTGAAGATTTTCTCTAGATATGTTTTGTTTACCTTGAGTAATATTTGAATATTTCTTGAGTAAGAAGTATCTCCAACTTTTTAAAATTTGGAGATTTCACATTAGAAACTTCAAATTTGGAATGTGTCTTAAAAAAAAAAGAGGGAGGGAGGAAGGAAGGAAGGAAGGAAGGAAGGAAGGAAGGAAGGAAGGAAGGAAGGAAGGAAGGAAGGAAGGAAGGAAAGGAACACAGGGGAGAAGGAAGGAAGAGAGGCCTGTCAACAGTAGGCAACACTAGGAAGACACTTTTGTCCTAGGCAACTGAGTCCAGAGCTTTCATTTGAGCATGACATTCTCTTGTTTGCTTTAGTTCCCACCACTCCCTATCACCTCACACCAGCCTACCTCCCTGGTTCAGTTTACCTCCTGGACTCTACATCTGGATTGGCAATCTAATACCCTCTCACTAGAATTTCAAGCAATGACTCCCAAATATTAGACTCAGAATCCTCTATTGTTCTCACCTGGGGCTCTACTACACCAATCCTGATTTATGTGCATAGGTGAGGCTTGGGATTTGCATTTTTTTTTTTATTATTATTATTAACTCATAGCTGTGTACATTAATGCGATCAAGGGGCACCATACACTGGTTTTATAGACCGTTTGACACATTTTCATCACACTGGTTAACATAGCCTTCCTGGCATTTTCTCACTTATTGTGTTAAGACATTTATATTCTACATTTACTAAGTTTCACATGTACCATTGTAAGATTCACCGCAGGTGTAATCCCACCAATCACCCTCCTTCCGCCCATCCTCCGCCCTCCCTCCCATTCCTCTCCCCCTTCCTTTCCCCTTCTTCTTGGGCTATAGTTTGTTTTTAGCTTTAATATAAATTGTTTTCATAGTAGGTCTGAGTACATTGGATACTTTTTCTTCCATTCTTGATATACTTTGCTAAGAAGAATATGTTCCAGCTCCATCCATGTAAATATGA
>CAUYPK010025948.1:0-27266 GCA_963574355.1 Loris lydekkerianus | reverse complement strand
TCGACCCACGAATGGACTAGCAAATTGTGGTACATGTATACCATGGAATACTATGCAGCCTTAAAGAAAGATGGAGACTTTACCTCTTTCATGTTTACATGGATGGAGCTGGAACATATTCTTCTTAGCAAAGTATCTCAGAAATGTAAGAAAAAGTATCCAATGTACTCAGCCCTACCATGAAGCTAAATTTAGCTTTCACATGAAGGCTATAACCCAACTATATCACAAGACTCTGAGGAAAGGACCAAGGAAGGGGAAGGGAGGGGGGAGGTTTTGGAGGAGGGAGGGTAATGGGTGGGGCCACATCTATGGTGCATCTTAGAATGGGTACAGGCGATTGCACTAATGTACACAGCTATGATTTAACAATTAAAAATATATATTTCTTTTTCTTGGGGTAAAACCTGTCATATGTGTATAAAAAGTTAAAGCTCCTAAAATGGGGCAAGGAAGGATGCTAGGAAGACCAAATAAAGGTATGCCTTATGATTAAAGCAGATTTTTTAGATTTTTTTTTTTTTTTTTGTAGAGACAGTTTCATTTTGTCGCCCTCTGTAGAGTACCATGGCATCACAGCTCACAGCAACCTCCAGCTCTTGGGCTTAGGTGATTCTCTTGCCTCAGCCTCCCAAGTAGCTGGGACTACAGGCGCCCGCCACAACACCCAGCTATTTATTTGTTGCAGTTTGGCCAGGGCTGGGTTCAAACCTGCCACCCTTGGTGGTGTATGAGGCCAGCGCCCTACTCACTGGAGCCACAGGCGCTGCCCAATTAAAGCAGGTTTAATATGCTCTGATGGAGAAATGGCTGACAGTCAGTAAATGCACCAGGGAAGGATAATAGCTATAAATACATTAGAAATCAGTTAAAAAGTGACTTAGGATGATGTACTTCTCAGGAAGGAAAGAATAATGTTAGAATAAATTATAACAGTTTCGGAGTAAAGAAAAAGGGACCTAATTATTTTTATTTCGCTAAATCTTTTTTTCAATTTTAAAAACTGATACATAATATTTATACATATTTATGAGGTACTGTGATATATGGATACCTACACATAATGTAATGCTCAAATAGAGGTACTGAGGACATCTACCACTTGAACATTTATCAATTCTTTCTGATGGAAACACTACAAATCTTTTAGCTATTTTGAAATATATATTGTTAACTATAGTCACCTTATTATACTAATGAACATGACAATTTATTCCTTCTAACTATGTTTGTACTCATTAACCAATGTCACTTCACCCCACCCCGCCCCCAAACCCTTCCCAGCCTTTAGAAAGTATCATTCTACTCTCTACCTCCAAGAGATCAACTTCTTCACTGAGTAAGCAAATGTAATATTTGTCTTTATTGCTGTAAATCTAATCTTATATTATTATTTCAAATTCTAGTGTCTGACAATATTAACATCATAATTGTTTAATAAAAAGTTCTAAGTTTCGGTTGCGGTGTTGTTTTTTTGAGACAGAGTCTCACTTGGCCTCCTAGGCTACAGGCTAGAGTGCCAGGGCATCAGCCTAGCTCAGGGCAACCTCCAACCCCTAGGTTCAAGCAATCCTCCTGCCTCAGCCTCCCTTCTAGATGGGACGACAGGTGCCTACCACAGGGCCTGGCTGATTTTTCTATTTTTAGTAGAGACGGGGTCTCACTCTTGCTCAGGCTGGTATTAAACTCCTGATCCTCCTGTCTTGGCTTCCTATAGTGCTAGAATCAGACTAGATCTAGACCATCACACTAGACCTATTTACATGTTTTAAAGCCATTTTAAGTATAAAACTGCTAGTTTCTTTTAGTTAACTACACCTACAGAAAGCCTACCTGTTTAGATCACAAAGTGATTACTAAGGACAAACATTTATGGCAGTAAATCCTAATTCTATATGAAGTATAAGCAAAGATAGCTTTCTGAAAGTTGGCTCTACAAATTCAAAAGAGACACTAAGCTTTATACCATTCTATTCTACTTTTGCTATCTGAATGTGCAGCAGTAGCTTAGGTATAGGTTTGAACTAAAATTCTTCATGACCACTTCTTTCTAAACTGCCCAGGGCCTCTATCAATCACAATGACCGCTTAATCTAAAATTATAACCGCAGGGAAGAATCAACAAAGACAAACTGATTGAGGAAGACTATTGGGGTCATATGAGGAAGAACACTTAGCAATATCTACAAATTGCTTAAGTCCAGTTTTGTCCATTTAGTTCAAAGTCCTATACCTTGACAGGTATCAAATGATCACTTGATACAAAAAAAAAAAACTCCTCCAATATTTACATACATGCATGTATGAGCACATCCATGCTTCCAACACAGGCTACCTGAGAACATCGAGGCCATCGACACTGAGAGTCCATTCTTTGACATGTGAGCCAGGTTAGATCCTTCGCTACCATCTGTGTAATAATGATTGTAAAAGGGGGCCCTTTAGTATGCTAACAGGAAGTAAACTGATGATAATGACAGTTCTGTACCCCATGTTCCTGGAATCAGAACTTGACTTTTGATTTAACAGATGAAATGGCTTTTAGGAATTTACATCTGCAGGTAGGTACTCACTATAGCTTAGAAGATACTTATTGCTCCCATACCAGCCTAACATCAAGGATCTTCTAAGGTGGTAGTTCTCAACCAGGGGTGATTTTGGCAACGTCTAGTGACATTTTTGATTATATTGACTAGGGAGGAGGGTACTACAGGCTTCAAGTTGGAATAGGCCAGGATGATGCTAAACATCTTATGATGTACAGCACAGTCCTTCACAATAAAGAATTACTTAGCTTAGAGGTTAAGAAACCCTGTCTTAAATCCTTAAATTTAAGAAACCCTGTCTGTAAGGATTTCTACTCTGAACTGACTAGAAAAATAGTTGACTAAATATCTCTTCAGGGCACACAACAGCATCAACATCTCCAACATTTGTCACCCATAGGCAGATTCCTTTAAGACTGAACTGCTTCTCCTGGCTCCCTACTTTGTTCAGGAAAAAGATTTAATAGTCAAGTGGACTGTTCCATACCCCGTAAAGCAGAATGTTCTGAATTTACCCTCATGAAATTCTGATTATTGATCCTGAGAGAGAGAGCAGAACTCTCTCACTTTCTTCTAATTAGAAGAAACTTTGAAGTCAATCATAGACTATGATATTATAAAAAATACACATTTGATCTTTGTCCCTGGTTCCTGGCACAGAGATCCTAAAACTCTTAGAATATCCTGAAACACAGAAATGTTCTTTATTTTTTAAAAGGAGCCCCTTTCAAACATACCTTAGTTATTTGCTAATAGGGTGACTTTAGGCAAGCCCCTAGATAGCTTCAGAATGGGAGCTGGTCACCAGAAAAACCAATCACATAATTACAAGATTTGAACTTTCCCTCCCCCTTCATCTTCAAGGAGGGGAGAAAGGCTGACGATTGAGTTCAATTACCAATGGCCAATAACTTACTCAAGCACACTTTCTTAATAAGATTTCAATTAAAAACTTGGAATGAGGTTTGGGGGAGCTTCCCAGTTGGTGAACTTATCAATGTACTAGGAGGGGGAAGTCTTGACTCCACAGGACAGAGGTTTCTGTGCTTGGGACACTTTAGGACCTTGCCCTATATACCTCTTCATGTGGCTGTTTATTCGTATCATTTATAATAAAACTATAAATATATCATTTTCCTAAATTCTGTGTCATTCTACTGTATTACTTAACCTAGGGACAAAGAGGTCATGGGAACCCCTGAATTTGTAGCCAGCTGAACAGAAGTGCAGGTAGCCTGGTGAACCTACTTGTCTCTGGCATCTGAAGTGGAATTAATCTTATAGGACTGAGACCTTAACCCCTGAGATCTGTGCTAAACTCCAGGTAGTTAGTGTCAGAACTGATGGTAGGACACCCAGCTGGCGGTGAGGAATTGAAGAATTATTGCAAAACCACATACAAAGAAAAAAATGAAGTTTTAAGTGACTATTACTGTCATGAACAGAAATTAGCTATATTAAGGAGAACACAGAAAGAAGATCTCCTGGGGACCTGGAAAATATGTGTAAAAACTGAATTTGTGAATAGGGAAGAAATCTGGCTTCTACATCTAGAGGTCTGTGCAGATGAATGGTTTCCTTAGATTGGTATAAAAAGGAAATCAGAACTTCTTGGAATAAAAGATTTATTCATCATCATGTTCCAATGTTATGATGTAGAATTATAGATACAGTTTACTTGTGTATATATTATATATATGTATGTTGTTAATAGAGAATTACAGAGACAATCCACCTCTGTATATGGATATTACTCTTGGTTTCACCCATGGAGGACAAACTTATGTTCCTAAAAACTGTTTTGCTGATGAGAACCTGAAGAAATCTATGACTTGCAGGAATGGAACATTAACCTGATTTAATACAAGGTCTTCCCAGATTGGAAGTCTTCCCCTTCTCTATACTAATGCTTCCAACAACAATAATAACAATGCAAAGAGCCTATGATTCTGCTCAGCAAGTTAGCACTGGTACACATAGGACATTAACTAAAGCTAAGCTTTGTAAACTTAATTTTTTTTTCTTTTTTGCTCTTCCCACATGATTCTTTTTCTCCTTTTCTCTTAGGATTATAATAAAGCTCCTTTTGAACACTTTCAATGGTGTTATGGAACACAACAGAATAGGAATCTAATTTCATGTGGTATGGGCCAACCCTAGGTTCTAGAAGGAAGAATCAGAAATGAGAACCCAAGAAAAATGTAACTGAGGACTTCAACAGCCAGCCTACTCCATTTGGACCACTTCCTATCAGTGTTCTTTTCTACTTAAACTTTAAAGGAATTTTGTTTTTAGCAAGACAGGCTGTCATTATAGCTGACAATGATCTATAATGGACCATAATGAAGATTTTTTACTTAGGAAAAGCCTTCTCAGATTATGATTCTAAATTGAAAGAAACAGGTAATGAAAGCTCTCTTATAATAAATTGTCATTTCTTACCTTGGATTTCAAATTCATCAACCTCATCAGCAGAGCCAGAATCAGAAAACTGTGCTGAATCACGTGAACTGAACTGGGAGCTGCTGGAGGTGATTCGACAGCCTGTTGTGTTAAAAATAAATAAATAAATAAAAAGACAGATAAAAACACAGAAAGTGGTATCACAATAAAAGGGTTCTGGTACCCTTGATGTCTGGATTATGGTAAATAAGTAAATGAAAAAAAGGGGGGGGGGGGCTTTGTGTGACTTTTTATTTTTTATTTTTTGTATGATTTCAACAAAAAGAAATAGAACCTTGGCTGACAGTGATACTGTTGGAATAGAAACTAGTATCCCTTTAGAAAGTTTTAAGTAAATAGAAAGTACTGTATCTGGAAAGCAAATATGGCACCAGTGTTCTTAGTTCCCCTCATGTTACGAAACCTATTTTGGAGGTAGGCATGGTAACCTGTGCCTATAATCCCAGGTACACAAGAGGCTGAGGCAAGAGGGTCACTTGGGCCCAGGAAATCGAAACCAGCCAACCTGGGCAAGGTGGCACACATCTCTAATCCCAGCACTCTGGGAGGCCGAGGTGGGTAGATTGCTTGAACTCGAGTTCAAGACCAGCCTGAGCAAGAGCAAGACCCCATCTCTAAAAAATAACCAGGGGTTGTGGTGGCCGTCTATGGTTCCAGCTACTCAGGAGGCTGAGGCGAGAGGATTGCTTGAGCCCAGAGGAGATTAAAGCTGGGGTGTGAGGTATGACACCATAGTGCTCTATTGAGGGTGACAAAGTAAGACTCTGTCTCAAAAACAAACAAACAAAAAACAGCCGAGGCAACATAGCAAGACTCTATCTCAAAAAGAAAATAAAAAAGAAACCTATTTTGAAAAGGAACTATTTTTGATGTAGGAAACAGACGCACTCTAGGGTGAATATTCCTAGCATGGTAGGAAATAGAATTATCTCCCTGACAGCAGTAGAATCTTTGTCTTGAAGGGTATAACATCCCAAATTAAAACCAAAAAGAAAACCCACAAGGCACCAAGTCTTATTCTGAAACCTTAAAAATGCGGGGACAGAGTTGTTCATAGGCTTCACTCACTTCCATGCTCAGTGTCCTGGTATATGGGGAACATATTCTTAGTTCGGATTTCCTGGCGTCGAAGGCGGATCTTCTGCTTCAGTTCTTGGATTTCTCTATCACTGTCTTCTTCCTCCACTTCTTCCTCTTCTAGGCACTGGCTCATCATATTGCATTTCATCAACTCAATGGCAGCAATCAAGGACTCTGAGATGCTGAAGTGGGCATTCTCCTGTAGGAAGGACAGCACCGAAACTTGCTTGGGAAGGGGTTTGGCTCACTGATGATAATGTTAGAAAATGGAGCTTCCAAAATATGTGCCACTTTTATTGAAGACACCCAGGGGAAATACACATTTTTACTGTAAGGAAAGCTGATGGACAGAAAACTTGTTTGAGATTCTCTTTGCTCTCTTACCTAGCCATGTCGGTCCCTTCCTGCCCCACTTTCTATACAGAAATATGACAGAGAAGAGGCCCAGGAATCAGACTCTTTCTCAAAGTCATACACTTATACAGGAAGTATTAAGGTAAGTGGTGTCTCGAGATAAAATTATAGCTTTGTAAGCTATAAAATGTTACATGGATGTTATTTATTACATATTTAAGCCTCTGACCAAAATATAGACATTGGTTCTGGAAATAGTATTTACCTAAAGTTCCAAGGTCAAGAGAACAACAATTATATGGCAAAAATTGAAGATTTCTCTGCCCTGGTGGGCTTTTAAGATAAAATTGATAATATTTTAGACTTGACAACGAGCACATACACCCTAAAGAGTTCTTCAGAAATAGAAATCATCTTTACTGCAAACGTATCTTTACTATAGTATTCATGTCACTGCTGTGTACCCCAAATTTCATTAAAACAAATGGTGCTACAGACCCTCAGGCCAGATCTCTCAACTCATCAGCTCTTTAGCCCCTTATATTCCTCACCTTTTCCAGGTCTGCACAGCTGCCAAAGTCTTGCTCCGAGAGGTAGCTGATGAGTGACTGTCCTTCTGATGGTCTTCGGAACATCCCTTCGCCTGAGCACAGGTACTGACCATCCTCTGTGGGGAAATGTAACATGGATGTAAAAAGCTTTGACTTGAAATGCGAATCTGTAATAGCCAAGCTTCTTTGAGGAGTCTGAAGATTTTAACACTAAAAATGTTCCCAAGTCTTCCCTGGTAACTAGGAATTAAAGGTTGAAAAGAAGATGTCCACCTTACTTAGACTCTTAGAATCCCAAATCAATAAGCCTGTTGGTTGGAGAAAGGTGGAATAAATGGAGGGAGCCTAGAGACAAACCTTTTACCATCTAAATTTAAAGACAACATATTCTCCCTCCTACCCCACCAAAAGGAAAAAAAGAATTAAGTTGTTTAAACCCAGTAGTGAGAGTCAGACAAGGACACACATGGCTTCCTCCCGTGCCTGATTTTCATGTGGAGCTTGTCTTCTGGTCATTAAGCCCAGATGTTCCAAGGTCTCTTTTCAAGGTCCCTCTCACCCACTCAAAGAGACATTCCATCTGGATCAACTGACACATGGTGATGACACCCAAAGCATAAGGGTGGGACCCCCTAAGTCAGAGAGGAATAAGAGGAATGGCAGGGAGGTGTGATTTCTAGCACAGGGGTTGAAAATGTCAAATGGCGGTGAAACTGTACTGTGTGTACCCGCCACAGAGTTGAGATGAACCCCAACACTTAGAGCTTAGCAGGCACAAGGGGAGAGCAGAGAAAAGATACAAATTTTAGCCCTGTCCTTCCTAGTACTCACTTACCATACTCCATGTACAGAGAGCTGGGTGTGCTGCCTTCACTGCCTTGACCAGATAAGGGGCCTTTCAACTTCGACTTATCATTGCAGGATTCTAGTGACAGTGACCACCAGGGAGTAAAAACATACACACAAAGTGAGCAACAGATACATTCTCAACTTTGGAGTTTCAACAGTTAACAGCATTCACTCCCAAAGCCCTCCCAAACAGGAAAGAGGTGGCACACCAAGAGAGAACAACCCAAGAAGACAGGAACACGTGGAGGAAAGGCGCTGGGAAGTCAGCACATTCTCAGTGGAAAAGAAGAAACACGACTCAGAATGGGACAACACAAAGGTGAAAAAGAATCAAATCAAAATGGATTCATGAAATCTTTTCTTCCATCTTTTAACCAAACTTATAGGAATAGCAGTCAATTTCTAACCTCTTGACAAACCAATTTAGAAAACAGTCTTCAGATGGCAAAACAAAGATAAGCACATTGAAACTTTTCTGATACCTTCATACTAGGTTTTAAAATAATATCAGAGGCCAGGCCTAGTGGCTCACACCTGTAATCAGAGCACTCTGGGAGGCTGAGACAAGTGGATTGCTGGAGCTCATGAGTTCAAGCCTAACCTGAGCAAGAACGAGATCCTATCTCTAAAAACAAAAATAGCTGGGTGTTGTGGCAGGAACCTGTAGTCCCAGGTACTTGGGAGGCTGAGGCAAGAGGATCACTTGAGCCCAAGAGACTGAGGTTGCTCTGAGCTATGATGCCATGGTACTCAACCCAGGGTGAAAGAGTGAGACTCTGTCTCAAAATAATAATAATAATAGTAATAGTAATAACTGAAGGACTTGGGAGGCTAAGGTGGGAGAATTACTTGAGCCCAGGAGTTTGAGACTAGCCTGGGCATCACAGTAAGACCCTGTCTAAAACAATAAAATAATAATAATAATATCAGAAGGTTCCTATGCACTGAGGAAACAAAATAAAATCCAGTAATGTCCTTAAAAGAAGCATCAAGGCAATGCTCCAGCAGCCAAAGAAAAGGGCCTTGTAACCAAAGTATAGCGCTGTGGGCCTGTCCTTATTGAAGAAGGAAGAAAGAGGTTTCAAGAGAAGGCTGGCAAAGTAGCAAGTGCCTGGGAATAGCAATAGTGAAAGTTGCAAGTAGCAGCAGGCAGGGTTTGTAGGAAATGAGAAACTGATGTTCTTCAGAACAAAACACAAAATTTCTAGTGCCACAGAAAGAAGAGCAGGTAGAAAACCAAGTGGGTGCTTGAAAAATGAGGAGGCTGCTAAGAGAGAATCAAAGTCTGAGCTGCATCTGACTCATTTCCCTGACAGTGCCAACCTGTCAGCTGCTCCTCTCACAAAAATGCTACTGTGTGGTAGGAGATGATTTTGTGTTTTCCTTGGGCTTCAAAAACTCCTGGTGGCCTTGGCAGAGGGCTCTGATCCTCTGAGGAACAAACTGAGGGCAAACTAGCAGTCACCATGATGCTTTGGTTAAAAAACCATGACTTGAAGGGACGTTCGAGATCTGCAGTCAAACTAGCACACAACACAAATCCCAACACCATAACCTTACTTCTTACAAGGGGTCATTCAGCCTTTGCATATATTGAAATCACTACTGTTGGTGCTGTCCATTTGATTCTCAGAATCTCCTTGTACTCACTTGATATCTGCCTTCTTACAATTTCTCATCTCAGGAACAATAGTGCTCTTCTGAATAACGATTTTATAGACTTTATTCCTCTTTAACCTTCTCCTTTCCAAGCTAACACACCCAGTGACTTCGTCTATTTCGAGGACACCATGATTTTCAGTCCTCCCTTACCACTCTGTCTTCCAGACACAATCTAGTATTAATACAAGTATCTCCATGAATTATGCTACCCAGAATAGAACACAAGACTGGGTTTGAACACTAGCATGAAAACCAAGGAAATGAACTTAAGTCACTAGAAAAATCCTGTGCAATGGATGAAATGGGATGCAGGAACTTAGGGAAATGAAGTGAAAGAAAAAGGAAATAAGGGACTCTAGGAGATGGAAAAAGCATGCACACACATCCAAAACCACAGACAGGGGATAAACACAATCTGGTGTTAATTCAAGGAAAATAAAGTAATCCGTAGAAGTAACTGAGTCATTAGAATTCTGCCATGGGAGGCATCATGATGTATTAGACAGACAGCAGGTCTCAGTTTCACTTTTGAGCAAAACTGAATTGGTAAGTCTTGACTCTGCCTCCTAGAAGTTGCTGGGAGACTAAAGGAGGCATCTGGAAGTTGTTGACAGAAAACATATCACATGAAATACTGGTGACACTTTATAGACAGGTCCAAGCATCACAACAGGACCAGACTAGCCAGACTTGATTTGACACCAGACTGGAAAAGGACGTTCTGAATTAAGCATGATGGTCACAGAGAAGAAGCAGAAGAATTAGGAGGTGGAAGACTGACTCCCAAACCTGCAATGGGATCTTCAATTATAATGGTGATACTCCTGGGGCCTCCTGTAGATAGACGGGTGCAGAGAGCAGAGTCCAGACAGAGCAAATAAGAATAGAGAAAGAAGAAAAGAGAAAAAAAAGAGTATCCTAAATTTTACCTAGCAGAAATGGGGATGTAATTCCTCAGAGGGAATCCCAGTGCTGAAGGAGGGATGACTTGTACAAAAAGCTATTCATGACCCGTACTTCCTCAGACCCTTCTGCAAAGGCTTTCCCTGGCTCCCTTTTTCAATGTAGGTTACTGTGATTTCTGGAATCCACATGGATTCAAGGATGGGGGCGTGAAAGTTATACATGCTCAAAGGCCAGTGGCTTGGAGCATGGTAGGTACCAGGACTGTAGTAGCAGATCTTGAGGTAAGGTCTAACCCAAGTACTCTACACATGTAAGAAAGCTCATGGGAAGACAGGCTTTGATTTGGAGATTTTTCTCCTAGAGAGTTCCAGTAAGTCAAATAACAGGTTTAAGGGAAACATAGACAAAAGTTTGTCATTCAGCAGGTTTCAGATGAGGACCTTAGCTCTCACCTTTCCAGAAATTACAAAAAGAAAGCAATGGAAGCTCCAGTTGCTAAAGTGAATCCTCTTTTTTATTTTTATTTTTTGGTCTTATTGAACTTTGAATATTTTATTTCTGGGGCTTTCCTGACACAAAATGGCTTTGAGGATGAAGGTCCATATTATACTTGCTGTTAGATTCTACTACAAATTAAACACAACTAAAGCCTGCCAGATACCAAAAACCCAGGAAAAATGATGGCAGGCAGATGGCAAAAGCAATGAAACCCACCTTCCCTAGGTTTAGGTTGCTCCTGCTACCAGCCGATGCTTCTGTGAGGGAGATCCCAGTGGCCAGGGCCTCCTTACCTGACTGCCTCTCAGCCTGAATCAGTGAGGCAGCAGTCAGCCTCACATACTTGGTGACTAGGTCACATCACCCCATACTCACTATAGCCGTAATTTTAATTAGAAAATCCTAGTATCACTTTCTCTCATATTGATATTACATCCTGACCAAACTTCTAAGAAATCACAGAAAGAGAGAAGAAATTTAATGGGATTATTTTCAAAGCTCATTAATACTTTCCCTCAGACTGACAGACATTTAAAACTTGAGTCACACTATCTTCTGATGCTATGGAACTAGTAAAGAATCCAGGAAAGCATTTAATATTTAGGAATGTACAATGGAACAAACATAAACAAACTCAGAGATTTTGAGTTATTGGTATTATATTATAAACTTCTCTCTCTCATTACAAAGCAGAATACTGTGTCTTCAGAAACATAACCTCTCTGCCACTTGAAAAAAATCTCAGAACCAAACCTTCCTTTGTGCCCTAAATTCAGGGGCCACCTTGCTAACCAGCAGCTAGTGCTCATTACCTGGGGGTCCTCTGGAGGCAATGTTGGTATCTGAATGGGAGCGAACATGGCTCTTCTTTGTCCCACTGGCGACAGCGAGTGTCTGGCCCTCTGAAAAGCTGGACCTGCGAAGGACACTGGACAGTTGGCTCTCTCTACCTCTGTCCTGGTCCCCTAAGGAAGAGGCAGCAGAGCCTGGCTTCTGAGAGCTGCTGGAGGAGAATAAGTTTGAGCTGCTGCTCTCGGCATTGCTGCTGTGACTCTGACAGCTGGCAGTCCGGTCCCGGGGCTCCAGGTTGCCGATGGCCAGGTACTCAGGCCCCTCACTGGCATCACTTGGGGAATCATTTTGGCTGCTGCCCCAGGATGCCTCTATGGGGCTGGTCAGAGTGCTGGAACTCATCTCATTTGGGGTTGAAGGGGAATCCCTAGCTACTGCAGAGACTGAGAGCTGGGAGGGCTGGATGGTTTGATCTTCCACTGGTGTGATGTGCTCTCTGCTTTCTTGAGGTTTCCGGGGTAGGCCAGAGAATGAAACAGAATTAGATCTTCTCTCTAGGATAGAAAAAGAAAGGGTAAAGAATCCTGCAGTATATTTGGAAAAGGGCTTTTCCACAACTAAGGACCAAATTCTTTATTATTACTGGATGCACAGGACCCATGGTATTACCTCAGGAAAAGTCAAAGTAAAAAAATTATTTAGAAGCATTAATAAGTACTTCCTCATCTGGAAAATGCACAATAATACCTATACCTCATAGGACTATTTTAAGGATCAAATGAGATAATACATATCAATTGATTATTAAAGAGCACAGCATGTGGTAAACAATCAATAAATGTTAGCTGTTATTTAAATGCCTTCTCAGCAATCTGGATTAGAAACCTGGGAAATCTGAAAATATTTCTCTTTCCCCAGTTATATAATGATTCTACTGAATTATCTTAGGCTAGTCACTATATAACTTTTTAAGATATCTATTATTAAGACATGAAGTTTGACAAACAGCACCAACCCTATGCTCAATTCTCAACCTGTTAGAGCACCAACGAAGTCTTCTACTTTCCATGGCTGGGGATACATGTCATCAAGCACCCCTTCCTGCCCCTGTACCTGAACTGTTGTTGGGTACGGATTGATGCAGGCTAGAAAAGGACCCGAAGTTGGAATGCTGAGTATAGCTGGTTGGAGGGGTGTATGCGGAACCAGGCAGAGCTGTCAAACTCTGGCTCTTTGTCACCAATAGTGGGCTCTCGTGCTTTCTGGCGAACTAAACAAAACAAAACAAAACAAAACAAAATAAATGTGTCACAGTCAAGGATACTGGGCCTCAGAGAGGGTCACTCAGTACTTTAGAAATGCTGGTAGAAGCTGGGCTATGACGATAGGGATGGACTTTACATATAGCCTGTAGTTATAGCACAATTACCGTCTACTGTGGCACACAACTTAAAACTTGAAACTTTCAAGTCCTGCTATACCTCACAGCTTCTGCACTAAAATCCTTCCAGGTGGTCAAACCAAGAGTGCTTTAACATGGAGGCAGCACAACAAAGTGCTTAAGATTATGCATATGGAATCAGAAGGCATTCAGACCCAGGTTTAAATCCAGGCCCTATCACTTATAAGCTACTTGGTCCAAACTTTGGACAAATGCCTTATCTACTCCATGCCTCAGTGGCCTCCTTAATAAAATCAGATTAATGCTTACCTCATATAGTTGTGAGCATTAAATTGTACATAGATAGCACCTAGCACATGGGAAGTGTTCAATGAATAGTTACCAACAATGAAAAGAAACAGGAGAGATGGGATCTCCTTCTAAAAGGAATAGAGACTTCAATTCCATTCTAGCTAAGGCACTGACTTGAGTATTAGCGATGGGGTGATTTAATTATAGGCAAAATTTCCTTTGTATTACAAAATTTTCTTTATTTTTATATCAAAGAAAAAAAAAAGAGATTCCATGTAACACTAAGCCATACTAGGCCTGACACTAAACCCTACTCCTGATTTAGAACCATCCTTTCCTCTCCAGCACTCTGTCAAGCCTTAAAGAGAAACTTACTCAGACTAAGGATCCCAGGCATTTAAAAAGCATACCCCTGCTTCCGGCAAACAGATCTAAGCTTAGACTTCTCATTTCAATAGGTATTTCACAGTACTTCTCCTTTTCTCTATGTATTTTATAAAATGAAAGCCTTTCAGCTCACAACTGTTCAAGTAGCTTGCTACAGAAGGGTACATCATGGTGAGGGGTCCCGGGGCCCAGTATAGATACAGATAACCCCTTGTCCCCTTTACCATAGATGCATCAATCTGAGCCAGGAGGCGGGGGTTGTTTTGTTCCACTGCTTCCAGGCATTGGAGCATGGCTGTGACGTGGGCCTCACTTAGCAGGAAAGCAGAATCTGGGGAGAGAAAAGCTGCCATGGTGATGGAGCCCAACACCTTTAACGTCCCTGTTTGGCTCTAGGAGAAGCTCAGGGAGAGAGAAAGAAGTAAAGTAAAAATGAATAAGGTAGAAGCTTGCCACTGAAGGGAATTCAGGAACAAGCAAAGTATAGTAGAGGCTAAATAATGTACAGATAGCAAAGGGGCCAAGGCATGAGGCATCGAAGTTAGAATGATCCAAATTTGAATCCTAGCATGGGTGATTTGGGCCTAGTCACAAACCTCCTTTGGCTGTGTCTCTCTGGCTGGAAAGCAAGGGTACTAATGCCAATTCTCAGGGCTGTTGTGAAGAGTATAATACAGTGTAGCAGTGACTGGCACATAGAAACTCTCAGTAAATGGTAGTTATTCTTATTGGTTTGTGTGTATGGGAGTAGGGAAAAGACCTTAGCATGAGTCTGAGTCTGTTTAATACAGGAGGTAAAAGAAAAGACTGGATACACGTTTCTGAGTATTATCCCTATGTCATCAAGTAAAAATGAGGCTCTCAGGTGAGTGGGACATTTCTTTTTTTTTCTTTTTCTGTCTTTTTTTTTTTTTTGGCAGTTTTTGGCCGGGGCTGGGTTTGAACTTGCCACCTCCAGCATATGGGGCCGGTGCCCTACTCATTTGAGCCACAGGTGCCACACGAGAGGGACATTTCTATAAAAGAATAGTGAAGTAGAAGAGAATGAAGATGTATAAGCACCAATCTTAAATGGCCTCACCTACCTGTGTAGAATTTTCTGATATACTGTCTATCCCCGAGCAGAGGTCGGAGCTGGGCTGAGAGACAGTGGCACTGCAAGCTGTGCTGCAGCCACAACTCTGCAACGGCACGCTCACTCACACCATCACCACTGGTCTGGCCATTCTCATGTAAGTGGATGAACTGGGAAGCAAACAGGCTTGAGTCAAAAGATACATCCTGGAAGACACAGCAAGATTTAGGCCTAACGACCTGAGAACTAAATTAAGACATGTAAGACCCTCAGAGGTACTTTTCTCCACCTGGCATTAGAGGATATTGGAGAAAGAGAACAAAATAAGGGATTAATGGCTTCAATACTGAACTAGACCACTGGTGAAGAACTAAAAACTTAAAAACTTGACACACAGCACCGGGAGAGGACAAATCTGCTAAATCTGGCTCTTTATGCTCTAACTCCAAAAAGGAATCTGCTCTGGGGTATTTAAGATGAAAGATGAACTTGACTTCTTGGCTTCTCTCAAACGCCTCTATTTCAGAAAAAATGCAACAAAAATCTGGAACAAAGGACCTAGAAAAAAATGCCACCGAATATTCTTCACTAAAGAGAAGAAAGCCATCTGAGCACTTCATTTTGGCTCTAGCGAAGGCATTCTTTATTTGGGAATTCCTCCTATTTGGCTGTCTCTAAAACTATGGTTTCATAGCCCAAAATCAGTGCAAAAAATGCATAGATGGCAACTGCAAGCAACTTCTAACAGGAAATGACTACAGTTCATTTTAGAAAAAGAAGTTGGAAGGAGGTTTGGTGGGAAAAGTAAAATGAGAAAGAAGAAAATCTATGGGCTCTGGCCATGTCTCACAAAAAAGGCCAGTAAGACACTCTGTGATTTAGTTGTCTAATCATTTAGAAATGAGTTACTTTTCCTGATACCGTCTCAGCAATGAATCTGGGATATACATGAAACTAGACTGGTCAAGTATTGACAGGTGTTGGGTATTTCACAGTTCATTTCACTCTTCTAATTTTATGTATATTTGAAATTTCCCATAATAAAGAATAAATACATACACAAAATAGGCAGTGATTATTCTGAATTAGCTATGTAACTTCGGCCAAGTCACCTAACTTCACTGAGCTCAACTTCCCTAACTGAGCTGTGAGAGGAGAGAAAACTGGACTGCTACTGTGACAACCCAAGCCATTAGGAGCATATTTGGCTCCATCTGATACTTCCCTCCAGAAACCTTACACTTCTTTCTGATTGGTACAACATCTTCTTCTTGAACAGTTATTAACTTATCAGTTCCCATTTTCTCTACTACTTTAAGGAGCCTCTTGCATTTTGCCCTGAATTTTGAAAAGCTTCACCCTGGTCCCATACATACAGATTTTTGAAGACAACAAAACCTTTTCTTCCCTTCTGGAAAGGAGATGAAGTAGCCTGGATCGATGGATTTATGGGTTTAATTTTTATTTTATTTATTTTTTTGAGACAGAGTCTCACTTCACTGCCCTTGGTAGAGTGCTGTAGCGTCATAGCTCACAGCAACCTCTAACTCTTGGGCTCGAATAATCCTCTTGTCTCAGCCTCCCAAGTAGCTGGGACTACAGGCACTGGCTGCAACACCCAGCTATTTTTAGAGACAGGGTCTCGCTCTTGCTCAGGTGAGCTTGGTGAGCTCAAGCAATCAGCCTGCCTCGGCCTCCCAGAGTGCTAGGATTATAGGCGTGAGCCACAGCGCCTGGCCTGCAGGTTTATTTTTTAAAATGCAATAACCCTCCCCTCCAAGTCAGCTCTACAGGGATAATTTCCTTTCCTCAGTTAACAGAACTTGACAACTATGTCCTTCTAGTCTGGGAGACTCTTGTGACAGAACAAGCATTGAAGAAATGTAGCTACATCTAAGCATGGCAGCTCTTACCTTCTCCACATGAAGGGCTGAGTGGGGACTGAGCCACCGAATGTCTTTCACAAATTGCCAGTAATCAGTCTGGCGGCAGCAAACCTGCAGACAGAATGCATAAAGTGAGCAAATAACTACCAGTTTGGACTAAATCTAACTCTAGTGTTGACATTCAAAGAGAGAAAAAAAGAGCATAACCCTTCTTTGCTTCAACAAAGGTTCTCGGCATCAATCAAAGGAATATATACACATGTTCACTCTTTTAAAGCCTAATTGTTAAAAATTATTTTAATCATTCTTTTGAAGAGTTAATAAATGCATATTATAGAAGGTGTACTGCAAAAATAATACATTTTCTACCCCTCTTTCTCCACCATTTGTTTTCTAAAAGGTAACTGTGACAAAGGGTTATTTGTTAAACACCAGAGATAGGTATCTTTAGTCCCTATTGCAAGCAAAATTACATAAAGAAACATACCACTTTTCCCATGCTATCCAGGGTCAAGAAAGGGCTGTATTTAGAATCAAAGAAATGTTCAGTCCTGGATAAATGGAATAAGCCTGAACATGATAACAAAATGTTTATACCATGAACATTCAATGGTTGTTTTTGAGAATCGTTTCTGAGACTACTGCACAGAAATTAAAACTGGCATCTATATAATCCAAAAAATATAGGGCTGGAAGAGATGCCTCACATCTGTAAACTGAGCACTTTGAGAACCAAGTCAGGAGGACCACTTGAGGCCACAAGTTCAAGACCTACCTGGGCAAAATAATGGACCCATATCTATTTTTTTAAAAAAATTAGCTGGGCATGATGGTATGTGCTGGTAGTCCCATCTATTTAGGAGACTGAGGCAGAGGACGGCTTGAGCCTAGGAGTTTGAGGTTATGAGTGAGTGAGGTTATGAGGAGTGAGCTATGATTAGGCCACTGCACTCCAGCCTGAGCAACCAAGTGAGACACAAAAGAACAAAAAATTATATATAGAGAGAGTATGTGCACATGAGAACTAGCACAAGTATCAAGAGACAGACCAACTGATACAACAAAATCAATAACCTAGAAAGAGACCTTAAGATATATCAGAACTTAATAGATGATCCAAAAAGCATCTCAAAAGTCAGTGGACCTCCACTACATGAGAAAGATGCAAGTGAGAACCGGCAATGTCTGATGTACAGGCTCATTTTGACAACCAGCATTTTGGAGACCTTTAGTATTTTGACAGCAGTTTGGCAGAGTTTCTGGTCCTTGGTTTCTGGTTTAGTCAATATTAAATGACCAGACAGAGCTGGCCAGCAGTGGGATATCAATTCCAGCATGTCTTCTGGTTATATCATTTTTAAGTGAATAGCATCTAAAATTGGTTTTCAAGAAGGAATACTTCCCAACACATTCTATGAAGCAAACATCACCTTAATCCTTGAACCAGGAAAAGACCCAACAAGAAAAGAAAATTACAGACCAATACCACTAATGGATACTGATGCAAAAATACTCAATAAGATCTTAGCAAACAGAATCCAGCAACACATCAAACAAATTATACTGCTTGTTTGATGACTAAGTTGGTTTTATCCCAGTGTCTCAAGGTTGATTCAACATATATGGTCCCTTGTTATCACCCATGATCCTGAAACCCCAAGTGGATGCCTGAAATCATGGCTAGTACTGGGCCCTACATACACTGTTATTTCTTATACATATGTGCATACCTATGATAAATTTTAACTTATAAATTAGGCACAGGAAAAGACTAATAGAATAACAATAACTAATAATAAAATAGAACAACTATAAAAATACACTGCAATAATATTTATGTGAATATGTGAGCTCTCTCTCTATCTCAAAATATCTTACTATTTTCAGATAGCTGTTGACCTCTGACCAAAAAAGTAGGAACCATGGGAAAGAGGGAGGGAGATACTATAGTCACAGTTGGCCAAGATATCTGTGAACTTTCTTATTGTTTATAATAAACTCAGATCATAAGCCAATTTTATGCCTGAACATGGAGCTATTAATCTTATAAAGTCAAGGCAGCTGAGTTGCCTTTAGGTTAAACTCAGTCTTTTTTGGGCAATCACTTAGTCAATTCCACAATTTCTTCCTTCATCCCCTTCCTTATCCCTGGGTGGCATCAGAGTTAAAGGAAGGCTTCTATCCTTGCTGGAGCTTCTGCTGACCTCCTCCTCAGGAGACAACCATCACCTAGCTGTGGCCTAAAGCACACCAGTGGATGTGGTTGTCAGACTCACATGCCATTGGTCTTGTTACAGCTCTGAAGACTCATCAGGAAATTGCTTTACTGCACCCCAGAGAGCTTTGCCTGGCGTCATCACGTCTGGATAAAGGCTACTCTATGGCCTGGGAGCCAAGTTGGACGTCTGTGTTATCAATGAACCCTGTGGCCTGGGAAGCTGGGAGAATTGGGATGCACCTCAATTTACAGGGGGTCATGATAGCCCCTGTCCATTCTTCTCTGAAGTGGTCAGAACCCTATGGTTCTTCCCAGGGACCCCAGTTCTCTCACTCAGTCCTCTGACATGAAGAAATGGATGTTATATGTTGATATATAGTTCCACGTGGTTTATTATAGTAATTATATATTGATATATAGTTCCACGTTCTGGTTTATTCTTTCAGTTGTTGATATTGGAAGCCAACTTTCAGGCTTTAAAACAAGGGGGAGGTAGAGATGTTTTCTTCTCGAATATTTAATATTTCCAGTTAAAATTCATGGTCTTCAGTACCATGGTTTCTGTTACAGATTTATGAAAGTCCACTTGGAACTCAGAGCCGACACTTTGGTTCCCGATTCGTTGTGCGCATCTGTGTGCCTCTTTCCCAGAGGGCGATCTCACAGCATCCCTCACAAAGAGGGAGTACAAGGACTTGAATATAAATAAGTTTTTTTAATATCAATATATTATGCTGCTATGGATAAATTTGGAGCAAGTTATAAAATCCACAAACCAACTTGATTTTATCCCTGATACAAGAAAGAATCATGTAAACACAAGCTGTGCATGTAGTCTGGCTTATTTCCAGGAGTGCTTATGTGTCTGTGGCTAGGATCCTACTTTCTTGAGGGTATTTCTGTCCATCCATCATCACATTTCCATCTCAACCACGTGGTGAGCAGACTGCACAGGAATTACATATGGAGTCTTGGTGCCAATTCTTTATTCATTCTCTCTGTTTGTCTATTCACCCACGGTAATTCTCACCACCTGCACTCTGAGGTAGGGACCCAGCAATGAATGAACCAGAGATAGCCGCGCCCTGGTCAGATTCGTGGTTACATAATAGTCTAAGGAGATGCCTGGTGAGGGAATCAGCAAATTCTTATTGACATTCTCTTGGATAATGTGTTAATTTGCTAGGGCTGGCATGATGAAGTACCACCATAGACCAAGCGGCTTAAACAACAGAAATTCATTGTCCCAAAGTTCTAGAGGCTGGAAGTCAAGATCAAGGTGTTGGTAGGGTGGCTGTGAGGGAGAAGCTGCGCCATGCCTCTCCCCCGACTCCTGGTGGTTTGGTCTGCTGGCCACCGTGTGAATCCTTGGCTTGAAGAAGCATGACCTGATCTCCACCTTCATCTCCATGTGGCATCTCCCCACCTGTGTACTTGTGTGCAAATTTGTTCCTTTTATAGAGGCACTAGACATGTTAGATTAGGGGTCACCTTAATAACCTTATCTTGGCCTAACTAATTAGGCTTGGAATGACTCTATGTCTAAATAAGCTCACATTCTGAGATACTGGGAATGAAGACTCCAGCATATGAATTTTGAAGGTATACAATTGTCTTCCTGTGAGCATGAAGTTCTCATATCTGATAGGCCAAGTGTTACCCTTTGGTGTCCCCAAGAACCAGCATAAGACAGTCACTCCTAGAGTTGGTCCTCTATAAATATGTCTCGTACCTGTAATTATCCACTATTTCATGAGAGAAAAAAACATGGATCCAGTGAGGTTGACAATTTGCCCAAGGTCACAGGTGCAGCTAGTGAATAAAGGCTTCTGTGAATGAAGGCAGGCCCCAACACTAGGGTGCCTGACCCTTGTCTAACACAATGCCTGCCTGTCCACACAGCAGGTGAGGACATCAGAAACAGCAAGTGTGTTTTCATGCATGACTCGGGGTGTGTGCATTTGAGTGTGCAGGCAAGTGTGTGAGTATGTGTGTATGCACAGATGTGTGTGTGGGAGTGAGTGTGAATGAGTGTGTGAGTGTGCATGCATGGGTCTTTATGAATATGTGTGAATGTGCGTTGATGTTCATATGTTACAAGTGAGTAGGAGTGTATGAGAGGGTATGTAAGTGTGAGGTTATGAGTGTGAGATTGCATGACAGCATATGACTAGGCGCCTAGGTGTACATGTGTAATAGTAGGCCTGTGCCTGCGAGCAAGTGTGGGAACACGTGGGTGAGTGAGTGTGTGAAGGGCAGTAAGTGTATGTCTGTGCAAGAGAGTATACGTGAGTAGGAGCAAATATGAGTGTGTGTCTGAGTGTAATGTGAGAGCGAGTGTGCCTCTGTGTGTGCACACGTGTGTGCAAGTGAGTCTGGCCTTGTTTGTGGTAAAGCATGTGTTAGCATAAATGGGTCTGGGTGAGTGAGCCTAGTTGTCAGTGTGTGTGTTAGTGTGTAAATATGAAGCAGTGTGAGGATGTGAGAGTATATGTGTGTGTGAGAAGGTGTGTGAGTGCTGAGGGCATATGAGAGAGCAGATGAATGTGCTCTGGGTGAGCACCAGCTTGCCAGGAAGCATGAGTGTGAGTGTGTAGGAGTGTGTGTGCGTGGGAGTCTGTGAGTAAGCGTGAGTGTGTGGGTGCATATGAATGAAGGAATGTCAGCGTGGGGGTGTGTGTGCTCATGGGAACTCATCTGGGTGTGGTGTGAGAGTGAGTTTGGAGAGGAGAGCAAGGACTTCCTCAGACTCTTCCAGATCAAGAACCCCAGAGCTAGCTCTGGGCCCTAGGAGAAGAAGGGAGAGGAGCTTCTTGTTTTCCCTGAGCAAGAATCCTGTCACTCCTGAGAACACGGCTGAGGCCCATGTTGTTGAATTTTTACGTCCAGGAGAAAAATGGGAAAGAGGGGGAGACACTCAGAGCTCTGGCCAACTCTTTCCATGGTAGAGGCTATTGACCTCAAGGATACCTGCACCAGTGGTAATTTTTTTTTTTTTTTACCTTTAACCTCAGTATTTAACATTAATCATTAACTGTTTTATCAGCTTCTGATACCAAAGTTAGGCAGTTAAGAAAATGACAGTATATTTATTTCTATGACAGGTTCTGCATCTCTGCTGGTAGCTTGCCTGTGGCGCTGTGCCTTAATAGGATTAATTCACTGACAAACATTTACGAGTGTCTATTCTTTCCCAGGTCCTGGATTAGGTACTGGAGATACAGTAGTGAATGTGAAAGGGAGATTCAGCCATTCATTCATTTGTTCATTACATGTCTGGCTTGGTTCTGTAGTAGACATCAAAGGCTACCATAAGCAATTAGACAGCGATATGTCCTTTCTTTCAACAGATTCTCACTGAGTATCTACTAAGTGTCAGAGAGTGACTTACTAATATTTGTTCATCGTTTATTTATTAGAAGTCTTATTTCAGTTCAGGTCAGTCCTAGGTGCTGAGGATGCAGTGGTGAACAAGACAGACATGGTTCCTGCTTTTGAGGCATCTTGCAGAATTACCCCTGTATTGGTGGCTTTCGGGAATTAGGAGGCCCAAAGGAGAGAAACCATTCCAGGTGATAGGCCAAGGGGTCACCTGAGGATATGAAGGTGAGAATGAGGATGGGGCTGCATCCTCCAGGTGCCCAGAGCCTGTCCCCAAGTGCATTCCTTATAGGCATCTTTGGGTGATGCATGTAAGCACCCACTGGAACCTCTGCTCACCAAGGACGGGACTGTAGGACACCACTCCATGGTGGCCCTTTCTTGGCCCAGGTGTAGCACTTTTCTCCCTCTGAGTGGTCCTGCCTTCAGCCTAATGTGCAGATGTTTCTTCTTGGAAAGCATCAGCAGGTCTGACATCCACTTCATCCCCCTCTCCTCACCATCCGACAGTCTGTGCTTGTTGGGGGCGGGGGGACTGTTCATCTAATAATAATGCATGTCATTGCAGCCCACACCCGCCCCAGCTTCCATTCCCAGCACACACATCAAACATCATCCTGCCTTCCCTGCCAGCAGCTTCCCGTCCCTGGCCCTCCTGCAAGAACTCTGGCTCTAGGCAACTTCTCAGGGATTCCATGGCTTATTTTTGTCTGACCAAGCTGATTTTTTTCCTCTCTCTTTTATACTCTCAAGGTTTTGTTCCTAGCACAGTTTCTGGAGATGTTCTAGCTTTGCAGTGAACCGAAATGTTATTTGTTGCAGGGGAGAAAAAAAAAAAAAAAAAAAAAACCAACAGTAAAGACTGCAGCTTCCCATAAAATAAGATTTTAGCCATCAGGGAAAATCTGAGGCAAGGAGTGGAAATAAATGCTTAACTCTTCTGACAACATTATTGCTATTTGCTTAAAGGAATCTACTTGGCTTTCAGTCACTAGTAGGCTTGTTAGGAACAGAAGCCAAAAATGGCATCAGACAGACAGGCAGCTCATCCAGAGCGGTCCCCAAACAATAGTTGTTTCTTTCATTCATTCATTCACTCAATAAATATTTGTTTCTAGCTGCCTTTTAAATGAAATTCTCTTTTCATTTGATGGAAATTGAGAACCATTGTGTGTGCCAGGCACTGTTGCAGGTGCTTACCATACATTGGTAAGCAGGACAGACAAGCTGTCCACCCTCATGAATCTCATAGTCAGGAGTAACAACATCTTATAAAAAGTTATCCAGCAACCTGTGGAAGGGGAGAAAATATCTGAAAATACATGTCGATAAAGGGCTAATACCCAGAATAAATAAAGAATTCCCACAACTCAACAATAATAAAAATCAGGCAACAATTAAAAAAAAGGCAAAGGAATCCAGTAGATACTTCTCAAGTGAAGATAATCCAGTGGCCAACAGGCGCATTAAAAGATACTCCACCTTACAAATTATTAGGGAAATACCAAGGAAAACCACAGTGAGATACCACCTCACAATGAGATACCATCTCACAATAAGATACCACCTCACAAAATAGCACCTCACAGTGGGATACCAGCTCACAATGACATACCACCTTACAGTGAGATACCACCTCACAAGAAGATACCACCTCACAACAAGATACCACTTCACAGGGAGATACCACCTCACAGTGGGATACCACCTCACAACAAGATACCACCTCACAGTGAGATACCACTTCATAGGGAAATACCACCTCACAGTGAGATACCAACTGACAGTGGGATACCACCTCACAATGAGATACCATCTGACAGTGGGATACCACCTCACAGTGAGATAACACCTCACAACAAGATACCACCTCACAGTGGGATACCACCTCACAGTGAGGTACCACCACACAAAATGATACCACCTCACAGTGAGATACCACCTCACAACAAGATACCAACTCACAGTGAGATACCACTTCACAGGGAAATACCACCTCACAATGAGATACCACCCCACATTGTGATACCACCTAACAGTGAGATACCACTTCACAGGGAGATACCACCTCACAGTGAGATACCACCTCACAATGAGATACCACCTGATAGTGGGATATCACCTCACAGTGAGATAACACCTCACAACAAGATACCACTTCACAGTGAGATGCCACCTCACAGTGGATACCACCTCACAGTGAGATACCACCCCACAGCGTGATACCACCTCACAGTGAGATGCCACTTCACAGGGAGATACCACCTCACAACGAGATACCACCTCACAATGAGATACCATGCATTAGGATGGATACTTTTAAAGAAAACACAAAAATAACAAGCATTGATGAGAGTGTGAGAGACTGGAAGCCTGTTTACTGTTGGTGAGAATCTAAAAGAAGTGAAACATCAAGCAATTGTCTGATTCCACTTCTATGTAGAAGAACTTATAAGGTCAAATTCGGAGACAAGATAGAATGGTGATTGCTAAGCCTAAAGGCAGTGGAGGATACAAAGTTATTGCTTAATGGATGGAGAGTTTTAATTCTGCAAGATGGAATGAGATGGATGATGGTAATGGTTGCATAATAATGTGGATGTACTTAACACCACTAAAGTATAAATTTAAAGGTGGGTAAGAGTGAATTTTATGTAATGTGTCTTTTATCTGAATTTTAAAATATTACCCAAATTCATGGTTTAAAACTTTAACAACTACCAAGTGGAAAAAGCAAAAAGGGTTCTGAGCAGGTATGACAGGGGTGTCTAAATTCTATTTGATACATGGACAGGGAAGTTTTTCCTGAGGAGGCGACAGTTAAGGTGAGACCTGAAGGAGTTAGAGGAGTCAAGAAGACAAAGAGAGAGGAAAGGGCGTTGTAGACAGAGGAAACAGGGTGAGAAAGGCCGTGGATGAGAGGCCAGATGTCTGTAAGAAGGGCAGAATGAAAAAAGACGGAGACTTGACATCTTTTGTGAGAAAATCCTCCTAAGGAAAGTATCGTGAGAATGGAAAAGCAAGCATCCACTGTACTCAATACTAATATAAAACCAATAGATGAAAAACTACATGCCCACAAGTGAGAACGACACAATTAAATTCAAATAGGGGGGAGGGGAGAAGAAGAAGAGGGTAGAGGGTAGGAGGAAGGGGGTGTGGTGTGCTTTCATCCAGTGGGTACAATGTAAGGGTATGTGGCAATCTCCTGGGTGAAAGGCTCAGCTACTACTTGAACTTCACCTAGCAAAGGCAAACAATGTAACTAATTGTACCCATATATTAATCTGAAATAATAAATGAATAAATGAAAAGAAAACAATTGAGATATTACAATGGGGAAGGTGAGGTTGAAGACCAGAGAAGATGCCTGTATCTGAAGTCCAACGTGAAATCATTAGAAGGTTATAACCAGAGGCCAGATTTATATTTTAAAGAGCTGACTCCACTTTCATTAAAAAGATCACTGTCAGGCAGAATGGAATGTAGGGGAAAAAGCAAAGGCAGAGAGAGTAATTAGGAGGTTACCTCCCCAGTCCAGTAGAGATGTGATGGGCTGGAACACAGGGGCAGCAGTGGGCCTGGAGAGAGAATCCAGCAGCTGGTGACACGTAAGTGGCCTTCATGAGGGAAGGACTGGAAGCAAGTCTCCAATGGGGCACCTCTTCCAGGTTGTGGTCTGAGACAGGTAAGGTGACAGACTGGAAACAAGGCATGAGATTGGAACTAGAAGCAAGCAAGGAAGGGGACAGGGGCTGGGGCAAGAGGCTCAGGAATAAGAGTCCAGAAGCTGGAGGTCTGCTTGCATGAATATCATGGCACCAAGGCAGACCTGATGCTCCAGACTAGAATGTCTCCATATGTTCGCAGCAGTCAATTCTGCAAGCTAGCGGAATATTCCAGTAGGACTAAGTGACAGGAGGCCATTATTGAAAAATTCTAAAGCTGGCTTGGGGGGGGGGGGGGTTGCCCTGAGTGTCTTATTATTGTTTCACAATGCTGAGCTCATGAGAGCTAATGACAACCTGAAGTTTTCTGTGCTGCTATAGTAACCTTGCATGATGAAAGTTAAGACCCTATAAGAGCAGAGCAGACTAAGTTGTCAGTATCTCAAAAGAAAGATGGATTGTATGACCTTGAGGAAGAAATGTCTATTTAGGTTTATTAAAAACTTGCCCTGCTGTTCTATGATGAACGTGTTTTACTTGTGTAAAAATATAAAATAAATGGAAAGGCACGCTGTTGGATTCATTTATTGCCAGAGGCCTTTTGTACCCATGCAAACACCTGCAGAAATCAATGGGGGCTGTCAGATACTAAGATTCCTTAAATTGTTTATGACTTTTATTGCAATAACTGCACTTTTGAGATCCCACCTTCATGAAGTAATCCTAAATGTGAAATAAAACCTTTATGAATAGAGTCAGGTTAGCTGTAGTGTTATTTTTAAAAGGTAAAAATCTGAAAACAACCTAATTATACAAAACTATAGCCAATAAATTCTGCAGCATTCCACTCAATAGAATATTATGTAGTTATTAAAAATGATGATTGAGAAATGTGTATGCCAAGCTGGGCAATGCTAATAATAAATACAGTTGTGTGTGTGCATGTATGTGTGGGTGTGTAATTAATCTTTTTTGGGGGGGGATTTAATGTGTTTGGCTTTCATATGAAAGCTATAACCCAATTATAACCTAAGAATATGGGGAAGGGGGCGAGGGAGGGGAGGGAAGAGGGCAGGATGGATGGAGGGAGGGTGATTGGTGGGATCACACCTACAGTGCATCTTACAAGGGTACATGTGAAACTTACTGGATGTAGCGTGTAAATGTCTTAACACAGTAACTAAGAAAATGCCAGGAAGGCTATGTTAACCAGTGTGATGAAAATATGTTAAATGGTCTATAAAACCAGTGTATGGT